>CANXYI010778213.1:0-14996 GCA_948208565.1 Hura crepitans | reverse complement strand
AAATAGGTCAATGAAAATATTATACAAGGGAAAAATAATTAAGACATAATCCAAAAGTAATAATATCAACCATAGGGTATTAAAAAAAGGGAAAAAATCTTTTCATAAGGTAATTAAATTCTAAAAAAAATAAAAGATGTTAAGATCTTGAGAAATATTCTCAACATCAATATAGGAATAATAAAAATTAAATTAATATGAAGATGGCTATATAAGGACTCAATACACCACTTCATAATAACCCAATGGTAAATAAGAAATAATATAAAAATATATATTACTAATAAATAAATAAACATTTAATTACAGGAAATTAAAGTCCTTAAATATTTTAGGACAGATTGTGTGAACTAGGAGTTATAAAAATCTTTACAATAATTAGCAGAATAAAAATGAGTATCCAATAATTAACGATTAAGCCCTAAAAACATGACATGGGATGCCTAATACCTTCCCCATGCCGAGATAACTCTGAACTCAAAATACAGACTAGAACATTAGGTGAATAGTTGCACCCTAATTAGCTAGTGGCGACTCTTACTCTCACCATTGTAGCCTCGCCATGACGATCCTGCCTCACGAGGGTCGGGTCGTGATAAGAGACATAGGGGAGTTTGTTGGTAGGTTAGGCGAGGATAGTGCTTTATATATGGGTTCTGAGACCACTATCAGAGGGACTGCCCTAGGAAGCAAGTTAATGCCACACAACTTCAAGCTTCCTCTCTAGCACCTAGCAAAGGCCTGAAGGAGAGCAAGAATGAGAAGGTTGGTACAAGTTAGAGATTTAAAGTAGAGGCTCAGGCACTTATATGGTAGTATGCCATTCGAGCCAGAGAGGAAGTTTAGGCACCTGATGTCATTGTTGGTACTTTTCTCCTATTTAACTTATCTATTTTAGCATTGATAAATCTAGGATCCACTCATTCTTACATCTACACTACATAAGCATGGGATCGGGGTTTAGAACATGAACATGGATATATATATATATCATGTAGTTAACAGAATATACAGAGACTTTCCCTTAGTAGTCCAGGATCATGTATTTCTAGTAGACCTTATTGAGCTTCCATTTAATGAATTTGATGTTATGTTAGGTATGGATTGGCTATTTAAACACCAAGTTATGGTAAATTGTAAGTAAAAGAGGCTCACACTTGAGACAGTTGATAGGGATGAGGTGACAGTGGTTAGTGAATGAAATTCCTTGCCTAATGTCATTTCAGTAGTGACAGTAAGGTGATTAGCCAGGAAAAGGTATGAGGCATACCTAGCCCATGTTGTTAGCACAAATAAAGTAAATTTAAGCCTCAACCAGATACTAATAGCATCGAAATTCCCAAATGTATTTCCAAATGAGCTATTAGGATTGCCACTAAAATGTGAACTTGACTTTTAAATTGAAGTGTATCCTGGTACAACACCTATTTCTATTACTCCATATTGCATGGCACCTACAAAACTAAAGAAGTTAAAGGTGCAATTGTAAGAATTGTTGGATAAAGGCTTTATTAGGTTGAGTACTTCACTTTGGGAAGCACCAGTACTATTTTTGAAAAAGAAAGATGGCTCACTATAATTGTGCAATGATTACAGATAGCTGAATAAAGTGATAGTCAAAAACAAATATCCGCTGCTAAGGATTAATGATCTTTTTTATTAATTGATAGGTGCTAGTGTGTTTTCTAAAATTAACCTATGATCATGGTATCATAAGCTAAGAATTAAAGAATTTGATATCCAAAAAAATTGCTTTCCATACCTGATATGGACACTATAATTTCCTAGTGATGCCATTTGGGCTTACTAATGCCTTTATAGCCTTTATAGACCTGATGAATAGGATCTTCAAGCCATACTTAGACCAGTTTGTTGTGGTCCTTATTAATGACATCCTAGTATATTCTAAGACCAAGGAAGAGTATAAATAGCACTTAAGGCTAGTGTTATAAACTCTGAGGGAGAAATAGTTATATGCCAAATTGAGTAAATGCGAGTTCTGGTTAAATGAAGTAGCTTTCTTAGGCCACTTTACTTCAATAGAGTGTATCAAAGTTGATCGAGCAAGGTTAAGGTAGTATTAGAATGGAAATCTCCCAAAAATGTGATTGGGATTCAAAGTTTCCTAGGATTAATTAGTTATTATAAGAGATTTGTGAAAGGCTCTTCTCTAATTGCAACCTTGATAATGTGCATATTATGGAAAGATGTAAAATTTGTGTGGGATGACAAGTGCCAAGTAAGCTTTGATAAGCTAAAAGCTACGTTGACTGAAGCTCATATCATTACACAACCTAAGTTAGGGAAGGATTTTATAATTTACAGTGATACATCCCATAATGAACTTAGATGTGTACTAATGCAAGATAGAAAGGTAGTGGCATATGCCTCGAGGTAGCTAAAACCACATGAATGGAATTACCTAACACATGATCTAGAACTAGCTACCATAGTTTTTTCCTTAAAGGTGTAGAGACATTATTTATATGGTGAAAATGTTACATTTAAATAGATCACAAGAGTTTAAAATACAGTCCTACACATAAAAAGCTAAATCTGAGACAATGAAGGTGGATAGAACTTATCAAAGATTATGATTGTCTAATTAACTACCATCTAGGAAAGGCTAATGTAGTAGCTAATACTTTGAACTGAAAGTTCATAGCAGCTATGGAAGCTATGAATGCCAAGTTTGAATACATTGAAGATGATGCAGTTTTAGCAAAGTTACGAGTAAAACCTAATTTGATGCAATAAGTAAAAGAGGCACAGACTTGAAATGATCATCTTATGTAGATAATGAGTCAAGTCAAAAAGGGAAAGATCACAAAGTTTGAAATCAAGATAAATGGGTGTTTATACTTCCATGACATGCTATGTGTACTTAAAGTAGAAGGAATTAGGACACAGATTCTATAAGAGGCACATAATGCTCCCTACACCATGTACCCTAAAAGCATAAAGATGTACCTTGATTTAAAGCCATATTATTGGTGGCTAGGAATTAAGAGAGATATAGCTGAGTATGTAGCTCGATGTCTTAATATCAACAGATGAAAGCTCATCACTAAGTTTCTTCTAGATTGCTCCATCCCATAACAATTCTAGAATGGATGTGGGAAAAGGTCATCATGGATTTTGTGACATCTCTTACTCGATCCAAATGTCAGCTAATCGTTAAGCCTAACTAAGATGTGCATGCCTATCAAGATATCTAAACTCATTTACCTATTTCCTTTATTTAAAACATTCTTATTTAAAGTCCTTGTATGCAAAAATATAGGTCTTCAAAAATATTTTTAAATAGTGTTACTTATTTAAAAGTGGGAATCCTCTTGCTAAAAATTTGACAACATAACGGCTGTACCGGACACTATCCCAAATTTTAAATAGTAACTTGCACAAGAAAACACACTTCTATATCTCAATCACACACTTTCACCAACTCAATGTGATCCTCTTATCACTCTAATAGCACACAACATAGCATATGATATCTCAACCTCAGAAAGAGATATCATACAACATAGCATGTAATATCATAGTTTTATACAATTAATAAATGTCTAAATCTAAAAAGAACATTAAGTTACAATTTAGTTACAAAAATAAATACAAGTTAAGCCCATACCATTTACATAAACACTTGACTGCATCCTATACATCACTTCTATAACAAAGAGAGCTTACCAAAAATAAAGCCTTCTTTTTAACTTTCCTGATGTCCCGAGGCTTCTGGTATCAAAACATTCTTGTACCTATGTGCCGTAAAAAAAATGACATGCTAAGCATATTGCTTAGTGATGAAATCAAAATAATATGTGTTATCATTGCCATTATACCTTTTATAAGCTTATACCATTCATTTACATGCAATACCATTTAAAACTTGCATATCACACATAACTATATGTCAGAACATACATGCATAGCAAACTTGCATAAATTACAATGAACATAACTATCACATGCTTTATGCACCAATAATGTCAGAACATGCACGCATAGCAAACTATATGTAATAATTTCATTACATCCAATTAAACGAAAATCTCATCATATTTTGTTTTCTGATCATTTTTTTACAATCAACAAAAGCATAATATTTTTTGTTATATACTTTTATTCTTTTAACATAAGCCCATGGAAATTTCCATAATCCTATATATAACAGGATCATAAAATTATGCAGAGGCCCATATTTTAGACCTTATAACTACTACACCAGCATAAGAAAAATTATGTAGTGGATTTCTCTACAAGACCACACCCGTGTGTGTCTATGTAGTGGTTTCCCCTATGGAACCTTATGGTTGCACCTATGTGATCTTATGATCTTGACACACATATCCATAGGTAAGACTAAAAATAAACCTTTGGATACTTATTTAAGCACTGAAGTGCCCCAGTAGTTGCTATATCCCCTAACTGACTAGTTAACCTATCCATTTCCTAGGTTGTTGTATCTCATGGGCTAAAAACCATTGTCATTAGCTTCACCATCTTAAATAAGTTTAAATAACTTTTAATTTGCATGATTTAGCCATTAAATGACTAAAACCGCATTTATACCTTGAAAACACCATTTTAGGCACTTATGCCCATTTTGCTCACATTATGCCATATTCGCATTTAAAAGCATTATCTATCTCAATTATGGATTTTTAGCTTTCATTTCATATTTACATACTCAATTTAAGGTTATAATGGCATTCAAGTCCATTTATGCCTTTATATTCATTAAATCTCCAACTTATGGCATAATATGCTCTTGATAGCCTTTTTAGGGTCCATTTTGAGTTTAAGACTCTTTTAGGTCTTAAACTCAACCCTTTTCATAATTTACTTCATAATCATGTTCAAAATATTTGAAATAAAAACATACATACACAAATTTTACACCATTCATTAAACATTAAGTGTATGGCCCAATATAGACCATTTGGCCAAATTAGGTTATTTAGGTTTATCTTATGCAATTTAGTAATCACCCCATATAACTCATTTCAATAATATTTTTCAACTTATGTAAAACTTAAGAACTCAAAAATTCATGTGTTCCTTTCACATTATGAAAATTTTAGCCATTAAGGACTTTTTGGCTTTATTAGCTAGTCTTTCTCACTTTTATTTCTCATTGGAATTCTAACAAGTCCTTTATTCCTTCTATTATTGTATACACATGTAAATATTCATAATATTACCTTTCCATTCCTTATATAAACCTTCCTCGATAATGCTCTTCATTTTGCATCATGAAGCTATTTATTAAACTTATATTAGCATTTTTAGTGCATGAATGCATAGGTAGTTTAGAACCATTCAGCCATACCCTTTTTATGCCCCTATTATTATTTTCACCTTATTTTTTCATCTTAAGGCATTTATTCCACCATAATACATAACTCAAAAATGATAGACCACTATTCCCCTATACAAGTCGTGGCGCACACACACTTTACATATATAAACAATTCTTTATAGCATGTCAAGACACTTAGCTCTAATACCACATTTTCACCATAATTCATTCAGCCATCTTATTTAAAATGACCTTCTATTAATGCTTTGAGTCATATATCATACAACCATAACAAATTTACCTATTGTCACATAGTATATCCACATAAAACATAAAATGGCATTTTTCACATATTATACACATACACTCACATTAAAGTACATAAAGTGTGTTTAGCATTCCTAGACACACCTCATATTTCCATACTTACATAACATGGCCAATTAAATAATTGAAGCAGATTTTATGTTCATTTAGTTATTAAAACTCAATTTACCCATTTATGCCCTATTATGTTATATAATAAGGCCTTATTAGCACATATTGCATTTTTTACCTTTCCTCTTGAATTTCTTACATTCCAATCATTTAGAATAATTTAATATATTCATTACATGCCATAATACACAACTAAGCATGCCCTTTATGTCCATACACACTAAAAAGCAATTAATGCCTAAATAACATATTAATGACTTTAAGTAAAAAAAATACACATCTTATTTTGATTTCACATACCGAGATAACCGAGGAGGTTCTAAGAGACCCGTATATGCCGTCACTTTTCCCTTGTCGTAGTTTGGTTTGAAAGAGCTTAACATCAACCGAATAAAACTTCAAAAATCTGCAATAAATCAATTAAAGCTCTAAAAATTAATCTAAGGCCATATATCGACTTTTGGGCACCTTTAGTGTCTAGAAAAAATAACAAAAGTTAAAAAATCTTACCCAAAAAATTTGTGGTTACTGTTTACAGGGTCATAAAATCGACATTTTTGTGCACCAGTTTCCAAAATTTCCACTTCCTAGCAGCTTGAAATCATGTGGAGGCTCTATGGTTAAATTTTAGTGTAATGATTTTGGCTATAAAGGGAGAAATGAAGGAAGAAAAATGGAGAGAGAGAGAGAGAAGTGGTCGGTTGAAAATGGGAGGAGAGGGTGAATAGTGAATTTTGACTATTTGAGTCAAAATTGCCAATTTATACCCTCTCTCAAAATTTCACTATTCCACATTTTTTCCAATTTTTCTTCTTTTCTTAGGCTAATTAAATTGCCATATTTATAGTAATAAATCACTTTAATTATCCCTTAGATGCCTCTAAAAATCGGTGCTCAAAAATGCAAAAAAACTACTTAATTTCATTATTTTTATGTTGCCTGATTTCTCAAAAAATTACTTCCCGATATCAAAAAATTTTGATTCTAGTGCCATTGGACTTATTGGAATTTTTAAGTATCAAGTTGTATAATTTACATAATTTTCTGAGCAACTTTGAAATTAATTTATGGTTCAGCTTTGCCTTGGTCACTATTCCTAAGACACTATTGTAAAAACTTGCTTATCATTTTAAACCACTATAATGACCTTAGATTGAATTCAAACTTCACCCAAAATTATTTTATGATAAATACTTTCATCCGGTGTCTTTAGTGTATCTCGGGTCTCGAGAATACTATTCATCTTGAGAAAGTACTATTCATAATTATCAGGATTTTTGGGGCATTATAGATTTTGTGATTGGTTTGCCTATTACTAAGAGTAAATATGATGTTTCATGGGTGATTGTAGGTAGATTAACCAAGATAAATCATTTTATTCTGATCAAAATGGATTACTCCCTAAAGAAGTTGGCACAATTGTATATATAAGAGATTGTGAGACTGCATGGTGTGCCATTTGCCATTATATCTGATCGAAACCCCAAATTCACTTTTAGATTTTAAAGGAAACTATAGGATGCTTTGGGTACCCACCTTACCTTTAGTATAGCTTTTCATCCATAGATAGATGGATAATTCGAGTGAGTCATGCAAATACTAAAAGATATGTTACAAACCTATGCTATAGACTTTAAGGGAAGCTGAGATCAGTATCTACCTTTGGTTGAGTTTGCCTAAAATAATAGCCATCAAGCCAACTTAGGCACGGCTCCTTATGAAACCTTATATGGCAAAAAATGTAGAACTCCTCTCTATTGGAGTGAAATGGGTGAAAATAAACTCATAGGGCCTGACTTAATCAGAGATGCAGAGGAGAAAGTCAAGATCATTAGGGAAAGGTTAAAGGCTACTACAGATAGACAGAAATCATATGCTGACCTAAAGTAAAAGGATATTGAGTATAAGGTTAGTGAGAGAGCATTCATCAAAGTATCGCCATGAAAAAAGAGGTTTCAGTTCGGTAAAAACTACAAGCTAAGCCTAAGATTCATCGGACCATATGAGATTACAAAATGTACAGGACTAGTAACTAATCAGCTAGCCTTGCCACTAGAATTGCAATAGATTATTAATGTGTTCCATGTATTCATGTTGAGGCGATATAGATTAGACCTTTCCCATGTGATACCAATAGAAGAAATTCAAGTACAGGTAGACTTAACTTATGAAGAAAGACTAGTGTAGATATTAGCACAAGAAGTTAATGAGCTAAGAAATAAATCAATACCACTAATAAAAGTGTTATGGAGGCACTGTAGGATAGAAGAGGCTACCTGAGAGAGTGAAGAATAGATGAAAGCCTAGTATCCTCACTTCTTTTCACCAGGTAAATTTCGAGGATGAAATTTCTTAAGAGGGAAAGGATTATAATGCTCGAGAATCCCAGTTTCATGATTAATACTTCCTAAGGTGTGAATAGCATTTCCCAATAAAGTGGCTAAGGGGGAGTACTAGTCATAAAATTGAGATTGGCATAGTAATTATAAAAATGAAATAATTAGCCTTTTCACTGAATAAATAAAATTTTTCATGTCAAGAACTAGTGAATAGTGATTTAAGTTTGCATTGAGCCGAAAAATGGTCAAGATGTGCTCGAACTAACCTACAAAATAGCATGACATAAAAGTCAAAAATTCCAATGAGTCTAATGGTGGTGAAATCAGAATTTTTTTACGGTCGAATAATATTTTATTTGAACTTCCTAAATACGCAAGTGAAAAATTATCCAAGGTTCCCATGGCTTTTGGACTTGATATTTTAGGGGTCCTTTAATTAAGACTTTTAAAAATTTTTGGCACTAAAAGAAATAATTTTAGAGGCCTTGAGCATTTAATTTCTATTTTTTGAAGATTAAAACTTAAATGGAATTAATTTGGATCGTCGGATCAACACGTGGCGTGATCTGAGTTGTCCAACCTTTTAATATAAAGGTGTAGATATGTGTGAGTGTGTGCACATGTGTGAAGTCATCTTTCTCCCCTCTCCCCTATTTTCGGTCGGCACCATTTACACACACACACACACCTCACTTTTTCTTCTTTTGTTGAGTCAGAGAAAGAATTGGTGGAGGAAAGGAAAGACAAGGATTGAGAGGTATAATTAGAGTACTCTAAAGTCCACTATAAATGAATTTGATGAAAAATGCATTATGTGTTGTGTGTGTGTGCATTTCAAGTATGTATGTGTGTATATGGAAATGTTAGTTTATGTGTATATGGGTGTGGTGAATGTGTGTATGAAACAAGGCATGGAAAATAAACATGATTGCATGAAGAAATAATGGAAAATAATGTGCTCGTGTGTGAGTGTGAAGTGGCCAAATGGTGTGGCCATGATGTGTATATGTATGCATGTGATATAAAAGGTATAGGAAATACACTTGCATTGATTACATAGTGGTTAACACGAGCAACATAGAAAACTAATGTAACTTAGGGTGTATGTTCATTTATATGTAATGGAGTAATAACACGTGTAGAGGTTGAATCATGTGTGTGTGTGCATGAGCTAAATTAAGGTTAAGGCCTAAATGTGTTTAAAATGTGAGGGAGTGGATATGGCATAATGAATTGATAATTATTGAAATGCATATACACAATGGCAATGTAATGGTACGATAAGGTAAAAGGGTCAGTGTCCTAACTAGTTGGCACACTCAAATGTAAGAATGTATGAAATCATAGTGAGGTAAGTAAGACCTATTATTGTGATGTATCATGTGATATTAGTATGAAAATAGCAATGAAATGAAATATTAGCAAGACATATTTTGAATGGCTAAAGTAATGGTTAAGAAAAATGCATGTATATGGTTTAGTGTATCATAAAATGAATTATGAAAGAATGAAATGGTAATGATTAAATGATGGACTTAAAAAAAGATTGGGACTAGCCCATATTAGCTAGACCAACTATTGGATAGGCTGACTAGTCAACTAAGGGGTTAGCAGCTACTAAGGGCTTTGATCTTTGTAGATCATTGCCTGACTATATTGTATAACGGGTGTAGCCCTAAGGTTTTAGATGTGGACCCTGCACATTTTAGGTATTAGAAGGTCTATACAGGCTGATCCCAACTACCTAAATGATTTTGGATATTAGAAGGTCTATTAAGGCTAATCCCTACTATCCACTGAGGTTGGGATATTGGGAGGTCCACCAAGGTTGATCCCTACTATCCCATTGTTGTGAGGTCTAGCTGATCCTTGCCATTTTGGTATATTGGAGTCCCTACAAATTGATCCCTACTATCGAATGGATATAGGTAGGTGCAGCTACCAAGGTCCTTAATATAGGCCACTGAATAGGTTTAGATCCCACTATCATTGTTAAAAGAGTTGTCTTTCGAATATGGGCCATAAGGGTAAAATAAACACTATACTTTGATATGTAACTATAATTGTAAAATGAGATACATCAAGTTAAAACATGATCAACTAAATTAATTATGATTTGTTACATGGTAACGTAGACCTAACAGGGCAACAAGGTATGTTAAATATATAACTGGTAATCTAAATTGATGATAGGACTATTACATGTATATGATATACTTGTATGAAGCATGATGCATGTGAATTTTATGCCATGCATGTTTCATTAAATTCATCACTAAGTGTATACTCAGTGTATCGATTTCCTGATGCATAAGTAATAAATGGCAAACTTGCAGTCTAGCCTCAATGAGTAGTGTAGCAACCTATCCTCTCATTGGGTATATAGTTTGGTCTTTTTGTAATAGATATTATGTAGAGGCACTTATGTATATAGAAGGGTCTAGGTCCGATTTTGTAAACTTAATATATAGTAGTTGTAAATATTAATACAGGCTATAATAAGGATCTGATTAGAATGTATGATTTATATGTTGCATGCTTGACTCTGAGATGGTGATGATAGCATGATAATGATGAATTGAGAATGTTAGGAGACCAGAAGGGTCTAGAATGATGAGATATGAATGAGAATGATTATAGGAGTGTTCTTTGCAGGTTTAAAATTTTTGGTTTTTGCCCGAGTAGCCATTATGCTGCTAGATTTTTGTGAATATATGACTTGTAATGTATTAGCTATGACAAACTTGTGTGCATGGTGATGAAAGTCAATACACCTAATTAAGAAAAAGGGTTTTAAAAAGATAGTAAGATGGCATCATGATATCTCTTAATCAGGTCCAGTTTTGGATTGGGTAAAGGGTGATCCAGATTTATTGATATTTATTATTCTTTACTTTCTCATTTTATTTGACTGCAATGCCTATAATGTTTTAATTTGATTTTTTTAATCATAGTTTAAAAAGTTTGTTTTATAACATTCTATAAGCCAAGTCACTATTTTCTATCTTTAATTATTTATGTTATTTCCTTTCATATGTGGCTTGAACTTTTAAGTTATGATACTTGGTTATTATTTTTTGTATGCTTATGCCTACATCATTTATGAATCCACATTTACTATCTTAACTTATTCTCATTAAATTATTTCTTATCTGTATAGGACTAGATCCCCTTGTCATTTATTCCTATTCCTATGTGCTACATCTTTGCTCATTTTTTAGTTGTTGAAGTTTGAGATTTGATTTATTACCAAGTTGATTTTGATGACATTAGCTTAGGCCTTAGATTTTGGTAAAATAGTATGTTCAATTTAATTATTCTACTATTGAATCTTTTTTATCTTTCTATTTACTTGATTCTTAACTCTTATAATTAATAAGGCATTTCTTTTTTTACTCGATCATTTATATGAATTTCATAATTTTGTTTTCTTTGTTTTCTTTTTTTTTGGTAAATGTCATTCGGTATTCAACACCTATTAGCTTGGTTAATCTAGATTTACATTGGATAGGTCCAAGAAAGAGGTAAAATGCTCTTTTTCAGGTGTTTGAAAATGTTCCATACTAGGGACTCAAATCAGAGACCTCTGGCTAATATAGAAGAGACCCCCTACCATCTAATTAGATCTGACCACTTTTCTATTTTCTTTAATTTATCTAGATATTTATAAGTTTATTATGAAGTGGTTGGTCCAATATTGTTATTTTATTTGTGATTTTGATATTTTGCATATAAGATCATTTGATTCTATAGAAATTAGGTTATTGCTCTTAAAAGATGCGATCTTCTATCTTTTTTAGTTATGATTCTTATTGAATTGCTGAAGATTATGTTTTATGACTTAGTCAAAACTTATTGGCATATTTGTGATTTTATTCTTATCGATTGATTGATTCTTAATCATTTTTGTAACTATTGATTTCTATAATGATATTGAATATTTTATTCTTATGTGATTATTTTTCATATATATACATACAATAAGATCATTAATTAACCTTCTCCAAACATTGAGAAAATCAAATTTAACTATTTTAAACTCTTAATGAATATAAAGAGAGTAGTTTAGAATATTAAAATAAAAGTAAGAATTTGCATTATAGATTAACATTGACCTATTTTAAAACTCAATGAATTGAAAACTGACTTTTGAGAGCTAGGGAGAGCATTCAAAGAAAAGAACATGTTGTTTTTTTGTAGATCTGAGCTCTTTTGCACGTTGTTTTATATATACTTTTAGCAGTCTATTAGAACTACTAGATTTTTATTTCTATTTTCTTTTTGCTTACTGCACTTTGATTTTTTTTTAAGTTTTCTAATTTTCTTTGATTTTTTCTTTAAAAATTTAAACACTTTCATCCCAAAATTATAAGTTTATAATACATACTAAATGGTAAATAGTATATTTTGTATTATGTTTTCCTAAATAGAATATTTTACATATTTAATTTATTAAAATATAATATTTAACTTCATACATATTTATCTATATGGATTAAATTTATTGAATAATATTGGCAATTAAATTGTTTGTAATTGCCTAAAAATAATAATTTGATAACTAAATAAGCGTTCAAAATTTTATTAACAAAAAAAATACAACTTGCACTAAAAACACATGTAACCCAAACCTATTATGCATTAACTTGTTGAAGCTAACCAAATTCACTCTTAATATTTTTTTAATCCCAACATCTTACAGCTTTCTCACCTCTCTTTCTCTCTCTCTCATAATATGTTATATGTTACAAATTTCCTACGACCAAATTTATAGCAAACTAATGTCATCTTATTTGTCGATTTCTATTTGGCAGTGTACTTGCCAACTCAATTTGAGTTGGTTTTTTTTTTTGAAAAATCAAGTTTTACTTTCTAACATCCTCCCTTAGATTTTATTTAATCATGCTAAGCATTTTATTTAACTTGTAAAATGTGTCAACTTTAAGTGGCTTTGCAAAGATATCTGTAATTGGATTTTCTAATGCACAACATTCAACCACGATATATTTGTCTTTCACCAAGTCTTGAATGTAATAATGCTTAATATCATTGTGCTTGCTTTGACCATGAAATACTAGATTCTTTATTAAGGCAACTACTAATTTCTTATTATGGTAAATTGTCATTAGACCATCTTGTTAATGTTTTAATTCATTAAGCATCCTCTATAACCAAACTGCTTGAGTAGCACAACTTACGACTGTTATATATGTCACACCATTACTTTCAATTTAATTTTGCTAAGGATAAAATTGAAACTAAAAGAAAAAGTGGGAAATGAAATGGATGTATGGATTGAGTAGAGTCAGTTGGTGTAAATAATAAACAAAAAATGACTGAAGGGTTAAATGGTAAATACATAAAATTACTAAGGATAAAATTGGAAGTGTGGATTTAGAGACCTAGAGATAAGTGGAACACATGAAAACAAGTGAGAAATATGAATGTAGCATATGAGGGACATAGAAATGTAAAAAGAATAAGGCCTGAGACATGGTCTCGATGAATAGTGACACTTGAGCCATAAATAGTGCAACTGAGGCCTTATTTGAGTTTACCATCCCAGGAGGTAGTATAAATTAAAAAATGAATTATGGTGTAATTTGAGAAGCATTTGAGGTCATATAAGAGGTTAAAAATCGAAAATGAAATCTAAATTACGGTCAATGGTGAATAGTGACAAAAAAATCAAAAAATTTACTCAAAAAAATTCAAAACTAGCACATCCTAATATAAAATAATATAAAGAATGTGAAAATCATGCGACTCGAATTTTTATGACATGGGAATTATTAGAAAAAAATTGGGGAAATATATTCAATTTAATGAATATTTATGAGAAAATATGGAGAAATTATGCATAAGGAGCAAAATGGGCCATTGGATCAAATAGTATTATGGAAGATCTTGCCCACCCAAGTGTAATATAGATTAATTGAGGGGGCAAATGATTAAATGATATTTTAATGGAAAATACACATGGAATAAATCTCACCATCCATGTGTGAATGCTTCCTTTTAATCCTAACCATCCATTCCCTATATAAATACAAAAATAATAATAAAATATTCATTTATTTTAGCCAACATATCCCACTTCTCTCTCCCTCTATGGCTGAATTTTACTCATTCCTTTCTCCACCAATTCTACACCTTATTACACCAAATAATTATCAAATGTTATAATTGAGAGCTTATTTTATCTACCCTATTATACTAGCTACCTAAAAATACAAGGAAGAAGTAAAGAATTGGAGGAAGGAAAGAGGAGATAGACAAGTGTCTAGTAAGTGATTCTTAAACCAAGTGAATTATATGAATTGATTGAAGTATTTAAGTGATAGTTTATATGTATATATGAAATTAGGTGATTAATGTTATTTTTATGGCATTTTTATGAGGAATATGGTTATAAAGTTAATAGATTTTAGAGATGGATAATGGAATGATGACAGTGAAGATAGAGATTAAGTGGATTTAAGCTAATAAGGTATGTGTATTCTAATCCAATGGACATTTGTTATGAAACATACATATTTATGTGTATGGAAACTAGTAAGCTTTTACATTATGACTAGTTATATGAAATGGATGGATGGTACATGCAATTAGGTACTAAATGAGATTATGAAAATATAGAAAAGACAAAAAAAAAGAATTGGAACTATGAGGACTTCATTAGGCTAAATGGTGTAGCTATAAAGGAGGAATGGAAAATATTAGATGCAGTGATATATTTGACATATTTGAAGCTAGAAATAAAAGAATAAATTGGTAGGAATGGTAAAAGAATAAAAATGAATAAGATTTCAAATATGTCATAGTAAAGAAATAAAAGAATAAATTAAGAAATTAATTACATAGTAAAGAAAATAATCTAATATACATAATAAGAAGTAAAATTTATATATGACTAG
>CANXYI010778178.1:0-11078 GCA_948208565.1 Hura crepitans | reverse complement strand
TTATTTTCAGTTTTACCGAATTAATATTGCTTTTACTCAAATTGGTTTCACTAACTGATGAATAAACTAGGAAATAGTGTGATTATAAGAATATCATGTTATTATGACATGTAACACTAGATTACAATGCCATATATCAAGGTCTTTGCATGTATATGCTAATGAATGAATTTTATCAATACTAGTTTATATTAAATGCATTATGCATTCTTATGACATTTAATTTGCCATAACATATTCACCATATACACAATCTATGTCATTCATATGCCATTAAGGCTCTCACCTTATCACATGTATGTTATATATAATAAACTTGCAATAGGCACAATAACAAAGTAATATGCCACATAAATTCAATATACAACATTAATGCACCATATCATGCATTAAGTCAACAAAGAATGCATTATCGCATTAAAATACCTTTTATGTCATAATTACACATAATATGTTCTAGACACATTATTAATTCCATGCATTTAATCATACATAGCTACTAACATATATAGCATGCATCATAAGCACCAACACATGCCATAGGCTATTCATTTACTCCCTCATAGTATGCTTACACTTACATTTTCTTTTTATCACTCATATCAACTCATTACTCATGATCATAAACATACTACCAACCATGTAGATTCATCTCATGCTTATCATAAAGCATGGACATCTATTTATACATTATAAACCATATTATCATTTATGCATTTTACATACATAACATTACATCTTATACCTCACATGCATATGACCAACTAGCCATTCATACACAATTTCTTATTTGCGTGCATTTTATGCCATTTCACACTTAAGCACATACACATAAGCCATTTAGTCATCATGCCCTCAACCATACATAATACCCTTAATTACATCATACCTTATTTTCTCATATCCATATAGGCAATTATACTCATTAATGGTTATATATCATACATTACATGCATATGTGACACACATGCACACATATGGTCATATAAAGTCAACACATATGCATATAACATCAAGTGGCCATGTTAATCATAATGCCTTCCTAAAGCCTTAAAGTTCCATCTCATGCATACATCTTCATATATTTGTCCAAATAGACATTTAACACCATCCATATGCATATATCACATTTCTAATATAGAATACACACATACATACATGGCTACCTTTCACATAATATTAACATACATCATTTTCATCCATCTAACATCATAATTGATTTTAACATACATTAATTACATCATCAATCACAATATAATGCCAATTATAAGCTTATATATGCGTTTAATACATAATCATCATTAATAACAATTAGGGCAATATTAGGGATGATTAAATTTCCATAATTTATGCCAATTATACATACCACGAGAGTTAAAAATGATTTTGAGGACCATCTATGCCTTACCTTTCCCTTTGTCTCAAGTTTTATCGATTTCCTCAATTGCCCATTACAAATTCAATACATAAAAATTCATAATAAATCATACGAACACTAAAATGACAAAATGAATACATAGACATGACATTGGGCACCTAGGGAACATGGGAAAAATATCAGAATTTGAAAAATCTTACATAATAAATTTTAAGTTAGTATTCATTGAGGTAGAAAATTGAGCTTTTCTCTTGATTTTTGAGTACATCGAGGTGGAAATGGCATTTAGTGGTTATGAAGGCTTGGAATCGAGTCTCAAATAGAAGAAAATGACATAAATTGGATATGGGGAGGAGCAAAAATGGTTTATCCTTGCTCCTTTAATGGCATCGACTACTGGTCTTATGGAAAAAGCACTGATCTTCCTTTAACTAGCAGTTTAACCCCTTATATAGCTCTCTTTTTTCAATTTCCTGACCTCATTTTCAATGTTTGAGAGACCCATAATTATCCATAAATCAAACCTCAAAAGCCTCTAAAAATCTTTGCTAAAAAAATACCAAAAACTGATTAAAAATATAGTTTTTAAGGTTACCTAATTTTAGTAAAAATACTTCTCGATCTCTAAAAATTCCAATTCCAGTGCCAATAGTCTAATTAGAATTTTTTAGTATCAACTTATATTAATCCTAAAATTTTCACAGCAACTATTTGAATATTTTATGGTTCAACCAAAACTAGGTCACTATTCAAGTGACACCACTGTAAAACTTTCTTTGCATTTTTAACCAACTAAATGACTTTAGTTTGGTTTCAAACTTTGACCAAAATTATTTTATGATAAATACTTTCACTCAATCACTTTAGTGTATCCTACATCTTGGGATCACTATTCATATCTCAGGAAACCACTATTCATAAGTTAGAAATTTTCGGGTGTTACATTTCTTCCCATCTTTAAAGTAATGTCATCCTCAACATTACCTACCTTAAACAACTGAGGATATTGCTCTCTCATCTGAGCTTCTATTTCCTATGTAGCCTCTTCTATCCTATTGTGCTTCCAAAGAACTTTCAATAGAGGTATTAACTTATTCCAAATCTCTTTCACCTCTTAATCCAAGATCGTTATAGGTTTTTCTTTATAAGATAAATCTAGACAAATCTCTACTTCTTCTATTGATAGCACATGTGTAGGATCTAATTTGTGCATTTTAAGCATAGATATTAAATACATCAATAATCTACTAAAGTTCAAGAGGCAAAGCTATATGCTATTGGCCTTACACATTCTATTACTTTGTATGGCCCAATAAACCTAAGACTCAACTTTCCCTTATTACCAAAATACAAAACCTTCTTCTAAGGTGAAAGTAAAAAACACATTGTCTCTCACTTCATCCTAAGCGTCTTTTCTCTTTAGATCTATATATGACTTCTATCTATTAAAAGCTACTTTCAACCTTTCCTTAATGTTCTTCACTTTCTTCTTTGCATCCTTGATCAAATCTGGTCCTATAAGCTTAGTCTCATTGAGCTCATTCCAGCACAAAGGAGTTTTGCATTTCATTCCATACAATGCCTCATAAGGAGCCATACCCAAGCTTGCTTAATAACTATTGTTAGAAGCAAACTCTACCAATGATAGGTAGCAATCCCAACTACCCTTGAACTCAATGGCATAACCCCTCAGCATATCTTTAAGTATCTAATAACCATGCTTCCATATGAGCATAAAATTGTACATAACTTAACATTAAATTACTCAAGTACTAAAAGATTACATGAATAACTCTTTCTTATTGTTCGTCAGTTTGAGAATTAAATGCTGTACTAAAAATCAATTGAGTACCCAAGGTACTGTGAAGCTTTTTCCAAAACCTCGATGTAAACTTTAGGCCCTAATCAAATATGATAAAAGATGGTGCTCTATGCAACCTAACAATCTCATTGATATATAACTCAACAAGCTTCTCCAAAGAGTAGTCTATCCTTATTGGTATGAAATGAGCAATTTTAGTCAACCAGTCTAGCACAACCTATACTAAATCACATCTCTTCCTAGTCATAGGAAACCCAACAATAAAGTCTATAGTGACCCTATCCCATTTCTATTCTAGAATTCTATACGATGAAGCAATATAGATGGAACTTGATATTTTACCTTCACTTGTTAATAAGTAAGGCATTTAGTCATAAACTCTGATACATCCCTCTTCATACTAGGATATTAATATGACAATTTCAAATCTTGATATATCTTCGTGCTACCAAGATGTATATCATAAAGAGCATTATAAGCCTCTTGCAAAATTTGCTTGTTTAGCTCATCTACATCTGGAACATATATCATGTTGTGGTAGTACAAACAACTATCACTCTTGATTTTATACTCAGTAGGCTTTCCCTCTTAGATAACACTTATCACACTCATTAGCCTGTGATCGTCTCTCTAATAATCTTTGACTTGTGTAACAAATTAGGCTTTACTTGCATCTTTACCAACAAAGCATCATCACCCACAAAGCTATAATCTAACATTTATGGCCCTCATGGTAGCCATGAACTTCCTACTAAGTGCGCCAGCCACTATAGTAGCCTTCCTTGGATGATAATCAATCAAACAGTCATAGTCTTTTATCAATTCTGTCTATCTCCTCTATCCCAAATTTAGCTCTTTCTGTATAGGAAGATACTTCAGACTCTTATGGTTGGTGAAAATAGAACTTCTCTCCATAGAGATAGTATCTCCAAATCTTTAGAGCAAACACATAGCTACAAGCTCTAGATTATTAGTAGGGTAGTTCTTCTCTTGTGGCCATAGCTACCTCAAAGCATAAGTGACAACCTTGCCATCTTGTATTAGAACATAACCTAACCCATTATGAGTTGCATCACTATATATAGTGAAGTCTTTCCTAAAAACTAGCTGAACAAGAATTGGTGTTTTTGTTAACATCACCTTAAGCTTGTCTAAACTCTCTTAAAATCCATAATCCCAAACAAACTTGACATCTTTCCTTAATAGACAGGTCATAGGTGCTACTATCAAAGAAAAACCCTTAACAAATCATCTGTAATACCCTGCTAAACAAAAGAAACTCCTAATCTCTATGGTATTCCTAGGTGGCTTCCACTCCATAACTGCCTCAATCTTACTAGGATCAATATGAATCCCCTCTATGGAAGCTATGTGCCTAAGAAAAGACACTTCACTAAGCTAAAACTTACACTTGTTATGCTTAGTATACGGCTTCTCATCTCACAGAATCTACAAAATGGTTCTCAATGCTATTCATGATCCTCTTTTTTCTTCGAATAAACTAAAATATCATCAATGAAAACCACTACAAATTGTTCAAGATACTGTCTGAACACATCATTCATCAAATCCATAAAAGTCGCAAAAGCATTGATAAGCCCAAATGGCATTACTAAGAACTCATAGTGGCTATATCTCACTCTAAAAGCTATCTTCACCACATTAGACTCTTTCACCCTTAAGTGGTAATAAACAAATCTCAAATCAATCTTGGAAAACACTCAAACTCCTCTAAGTTAATCAAAAAGGTCATCAATCTATGGCAAAGGATACTTGTTCTTAATGGTTACCTTGTTCAGTTGTTTGTAATCACATATAACTAAAAAGAACCATCTTTCTTCTTAACAAACAACACTAGTGCTCTTTATGGTGACATACTCGATCTAATAAAGCATTTATTAAGCAACTCTTAAAGTTAAATCTTTAACTCTTTTAACTTTACCAAAGCTATCCGATATAAAGCTATCGATATCGAAGTAGTGCTAGGTAGAACATTAATATTGAACTTGAGTTCCCATTCTGGTAGCAAACTGAGCAACTCTTTAGGAAATACATCTATGAACTCTGACACTACTGGTATATGACTAGCATTTGGCTCACCTTTGTGAGTATCTTATACATGAGCCAAGAAATCTTGGTAACCCTTCCTCAACATACGCCTCGTTGTCACAACTAATATGACATTAGATAAAAAGTTAGTCCTCTCACCCATAACTATAATCTCAGCCCCATCTTTAGCCTTAAGAGATATCATATTCATCTTGCAATTTACCATTGCCTAATACTTGGACAACTAATCTATGACCAATATCAAGTCAAACTCATCAAATGGTAATTCGATGAGATCAGCCAAAAACTTGTGCCCTTGACCATTAAAGGACACTTTTTGTAAACCTTATTTATTGTGACATGCTAACCTATGAGATTACTAGCCATAATCTCTAAGTTAAGAAACACATAATCTAGCCCTTTAATCTTATGCTTGTGCTATGCATATATATGAATATGTAGACCCCTGATCAATCAAAGCCAAAGCAAGTGAGTTAAAAAAAAAAAAAGAAAAGTACCAGTAATGATGTCTAATGCTTCAGCCTCCTCCTTTGCTTTAATAGCATATTGCCTAGCAAGAGCTCTATGCTTAGTTTTAAACTTTAATTTTAAGCTACCTCTGATCTCTCTCCTTGATCTCTCTTCTAGCCTTTGATAGAAACATATGCAAATCCCTATCTTGCATCAACTCTTTTTAGACAATCTATATAAAAATGACCCAGTGACTCAAATGAAAAGTGCACTCCTAGCTTTAGCTTCCAACAATCTCCTCAGTGTCACTTGTGGCAAGTCTAGCATTCAGGTATCTGGCCACTCTTGGCTTTAGAAACTGGTGTACTGCCAACCTGAGATTGTTGTCTAGCCTTACCCTTGTTACTCATTATTATCTTCTGAGAGGAACCCCATTTCAATGTCTATTGTGGTGCCTCAGACTGACTCCCCTTGAGCTTCTTATCAGGTCTTACATCTAAACTGCACTAGAAACCCCTTGTCTAAAGGACCACTTCTTCTAAAAGAACTCTCTCTTCTCTTTTTGCATTCTCTCAATAGATTCATAGTTAGATACCAGCTCAGAAAAGTCTCTGATCGTCATAGGAACTACCTGTGACTTGATGTCTATATGTAATCCTTTATCAAATCTCTTGCACTTGTCAACCTCTATAGCTATAGTCTCCTTAGAATACCAACTGAGTATGGCTAAGTCTTTCTCATACTCTCTTATAGACTTTTGCCCTTGCTTAAGATCAATGAATTATTATTTGTTATCATCCAGATAATCTTCTATAATATACTTCTTATAGGACTCTCTCAAGAAATGTCCTAAGTCTGCTCTTTTTTTGGCTTATGCTCTATCAGCTCTTCACACCATTTTGATGCTTCTTCTTAGAGAAAAGATGTAGCATAGATCACCTTCACATCTACTTCATTATCTTTTTTATATGGTCTAACCAGTTCTCTACCTTCCTAGGCTACGCAATGCCTTCTCCCTTGAAATCATTAGCCTCCATCTTCTTAACTCTCTTAAAGTAAGTCTTCTAGAGAGCTAAGGGAAACTCTAGCTACTGTGCTAATGGTGAAGTAGTAGTTGTAGCCTATCTCAAGAGTTATAGCATCTCTTATAGAAATACTGGTAGCACTAGGGCTATAAATGATACTTGCCTCGCCGTATTACTAGATATGCATACAACCTATCAAACCCTTATCCTATAGACATAGAAGTCTGACTCTCAACTTTCTCATCCTGGTATAGTGTATGATCACTCATCTTATTTGTAGGTAAGAGAATAATTCATAAACCTTGATATTATAAATTTTATGTTGTATAAACTTAACCAAAAGCACTCATATGTTACCTAAGAATGCCTAAATAAGAGCTCTGATACCACCAAAAATGACACCACTTACCCGATCCAGTTGCCAGACCCAAATAAGAAATGTGTACACAAATGTGTTACTAAACTCTTAATATGTTATCACTTTTTAAATTGTAATTAAATTGTTCTTAACAAAATATTTATCTCATAAAAATATGGGTTTACAAAAAAAATTTCAAAAACTAGTTACAATCCATATTCGAAAATCCTCATGTCAAAAATCCATAACGGCCGTACTGGGACACTATCCCAAATGTGAATAGTAAACTGCAATATCAAAAAACCTTCTATAAACATTTTCTCATCATTCTTATCTCCTGTGATCCTTTTGATCATTATAAATCCATCAACAACACAATAGTCAAATTATGCACCAATTATATCAACATGCAGGCAACACAAATCAAAAATCAGGTTCAAAATAGGTTACAAACTTTTGAAGTCCAAAAATTTACATTTCATCTAGCTTATGCCCCATTCCAAAAATAACATCTATATGAGTGCTATCTATCTATACATCATAAAATTCAAGTACAAAATATACCAAAAGAATCTTTCTCTCTTGGAAACTTGATGATTTAAGGCTTTCTGCTCAAACTATCACCTTACTTATATATCCAAAAACAAACAATGCGCTAAGTAATAGCCTAGTAGTATAATTGATATAACTTATGTAATTATGCCAATTAACATCATACATCAATATATGAAATATAAACATTCACATTTTCACTTGATATGTAACATTGAACATAACATGCATAAATGTACTAACATGGCATAAAACATATACATGCTGCATTATAAATATTATATATCATTAAATTATGTCATACATTATATAAAACATGTTTATTATTTATTATGGTCTGTCTATTAAGCCCATCCTTAAGAAACATATACACTATGGATAATGGAGTATTAGTGGATCACCTAGGCCCTCAAAACCATATAGTCCCTGCACGCATCAAACCCAAAAGTTAAAACATAAAGTCAAATCATCAACATGTATCAGGGCCATAGGTTAGGACATAAAATAACCTAAACATGCATGCATCACAACCAATAGGCTATAGAGGTACCAAAGTACCCTAGCATCTACTATGACTCGTAGCTGATTGATCAACCTATTCGACTAGTCTGTTTACTTGCATGGGCTATTAACCATTTATTTTTAGTTTCACAGAATTAATATCGATTAATATTGCTTTTACTTAAATTGGTTTAACCAACTAATGACTAAATTAGGAAATAGTGTGATTATAAGCTTATCACATTATTATGACATGCAACACCACATTACAATGCCATATATCAAGGTCTTTACATGTATATGTCAATACTAGTACATATTAAATGCATTATGAATTCTTATGACATTTAATCTACCTTAACATATTCACTGTATACACAATTTATATCATTCATATGCCATTAAGGCTCTCACCTTATTAAATGTATGTTATATATAGTAAACATGCAATAGGGATAATAACAAAGTAATATGCCATAAAAATTCAATATACATCATTAATGCACCATATCATGCATTAAGTCAATAAGGAAAGCATTATCATATTAAAATACCTTTCATGTCATAATTACACATAATATGTTCTAGACACATTATTAATTCCATGTATTTAATCATACATAGCTACTGACATATATAGCATTCATCATAAGCGCCATCACATGCCATAGGCCACTCGGCTACTCCTTCATAGTGAGTTTACACTTACATTTTCTTTTTATCACTCATATCAACTCATTACTCATGATCATAAACATATTACCAACCATGCACATTTATCTCATGCTTAGCATAAAACATGGACATGCATTTATACATCACAAACCATATTTTCATTCATGCATTTTACATACATAACATTACATATTATATCTCACATGCATATGACCAACTAGACATTCATACACATAATTTCTTATTTGCATACATTTTATGCCTTTTTATACCTAAGCACATAAACATAAGCCATTCGGCCATCGTGCCCTTAACCATACATAATACCCTTAATTACATCATCCTCATTTTCTCATGTCCATATAGGTAATTATACTCATTCATGGTCATATATCATACATTACATGCATATATGACATACATGCACACACACGCATACACACACACATATATATATAACATCAAGTGGCCATTTTAGCCATAATGCTTTCCCAAAGCCTTAAAGTTCTATCTCATGCATACATCTTTATACATATGTCTAAATAGACATTTAACACCATTTATATGCATGCATCACATTTCTCATGCATAATACACACATACATGCATAGCCACCTTTCACATAATATTAACATACATCATTTTCATCTACCTAACATAATAATTGATTTTAACATACATTAATTACATCATCAATCACAATTTAATGCCAATTATAAGCTTACATATGCTTTTAATACATAATCCTCATTAATAACATATTATGGCAATATTAAGGAATAAATAAATTTCCATAATTTATGTCAATTACACATACCAAGAGAATAAAATGCACTCCAAGGACTACTTATGTCTTACCTTTCCCTTTGTCTTGATTTTTGTCTATTTCTTCAACTAACCATTATCGATTCAATATGTAAAATTTTGTAATAAATCATATGAACACTAAAATGACAAATTGACTATATAGACATAATCTTGGGCATAACGGAAACATGGGAAAAATATCAAATTTCCAAAAATCTTACTCGATAAATTTCGAGTTACTATTTATCGAGGTAGAAAATTAAGCTTTTCTCTTGATTTTTTGCGCAAATAAGGTAGAAACGGCATCTAGAGATTGTGAAGGCTCAAAATCAGGTCTTGGATGGAAGAAAATGCCATAAATTAAAGGTGGAGAAGAGCGAAAATGGCTCCTCTTTAGTCATTTAATGGCATTAGTTACTGGTTTTAGGGAAGAAGCATTATCCTTCCTTTGGCCAGTAGTTTGACCCCTTATATAGCTCTCTTTTTTTTCATTTTTTTGCCTTATTTTTTAAATTCTTAAGGCCTATAATTGTTCATAAATAAAACCTTAAAAGTCTCTAAAAATTTGTGCTTAAAAAACACAAAAAACTTATTAAAAATATAATTTTTAAGGTTAATTGATTTTAGTAAAAATACTTTTTGATCTTTAAAAATTCCAATTCCAATGCCAACATGCTAATTAGAATTTTTTAGTATCAGGTTGTGTTAATCATGAAATTTTATGAGTAACTTTTTGAATATTTTACGGTTCAGGTAAAACTAGGTCACTATTCATGTAACACTGTCATAAAACTTTCTTTGCATTTTTAACCAACTAAATGACTTTAGTTTGGTTTCAAATTTTGTCCAAAATTATTTTATAATTAATACTTTCACTTAGTCACTTCAATGTATCACCGGTCTTGGGATCTCTATTCATATCTCAAGAAAGCACTATTCATAAGTCGAGATTTTTTAGCATTACACTTGAGGCCATCAAATTGGCATGAAGCTAAATTTAAGAAGATGTAAATGTTGAATTAATATGTTTGGATTGACGTGGAGTTGAATGTTGTGGGATTAATGTGGAGTTGAATTTGAAGTATAACATATGATAATGTTATTGGATTAACAAGAAGTTAAATCCAAAGAAAAGCATATGATAATATTGTAAGATTAACATAGAGTTAAATCCAAAAGATAATAAGTGATAGAAATGTTAGAATAACACGGAGTTAAATCTGAAGGATAACATGTAATAGAAATGTTGGTTTAACATGGAGTTGAATCTAAAGGAAAAGGTGTATGATAATGTTGTTAGATTAACATGGAGTTAAATCCAAAAGATTACACATGATGATGAGGCTTGGATAACATTGGATTAACATAAGGCTGAATCTAAAGAAAATGAAAAGGTTATGGTTTGCAATTTTCTTTAAAGGGGGTAAGGTTGATGCTTAA
>CANXYI010777898.1:0-12768 GCA_948208565.1 Hura crepitans | reverse complement strand
TATAAATTTTGTTGTCAAAAATTGCACTAAAGTTAGATCTCAGATGGTCTAAGAAATGTGTCTTGAAAAGTAGTGGAAATGACCTATAACTATCCAATTGACCATTACTTGAACCAAAAAAAATGTCACTGGATGGAAAGTGTTAGTTTCTTAAGAACTAATTCTATGACACATTATAACATATTAAACCTTGAATATTAGTAATAATAAAACTTAATATTATTTTGGGTTTTTACTCGGTAGTGCCAAAATGTGGCCGTGTTTGTTATTACAACTTAAATATTATAAGAACACTTTATAGCTAGGGAGGCTTACGGGCTGATCTCTATTATGTCACATTTCTAATGATGTTTATTTGTGGCTGGGGAGGCTTACGGGTTGATCTCTATTATGTCACATAAATATTTATTTAATTGTGTCTGAAGAGGTTACGGGCTAATCTCTATCATGGCATATATGCTGGTGCAGCGGTGTAGGTCCAGGATAGGGACCACTGCATTGGTTTATTTTCTCTCTAGATCCAGTGTCTATTAGGGACGTCTCTTGAGTTAGGCCAGTTAAAGTAATTAAATAAGATCAATAGATTTAGATATGACTGGAAAACTAAATATAAGGGGCATTTTAGTAATTTTGCACTAATAATGAATAAAGTGCTTAAAATGGTGTAATACATGCATAAAATGACTTATAATGACTAAAGGCATAAATTATATGGCTTGTGATAGATTAATTAGATAATTATAGGCATAAATACCCTAGGGGTAAAATAGTAATTATGCATGCTAGTTTTGTTAACTGAATTAGACTATCAGTTTAAGATTAAATTGAAGTATCACATATGAATTAACCTTTGGACATGCTTTTAAATGGTTGAATTCACCACTGAGTTTTTTTATACTCAGTGTACCTATTTCGATGTGTAGGTAACCAGAATAGGGACATCGCATTGTAAAGCATGCAACGGAGTTCAGAGGTCATCTAAAGAAGACTAGTTATATATAAATGTATGATTTTGCACTTTATTTACTTAGGTGGGGAATATGGAGGTGATGTATATAAGAGACACAAGGTAGTGTATGCATGAATAAGTTGTTATGTAATAATCCCTATGATGGTTTTTCTCGTTTACATATGATTTATATATATGCTTATGAGCCTAAGGCTCTGTATATTTTTATTGTGGGCTAAGGCCTGTGACTGTTATTTGTTAGTTGATATTGATAGGATGAGATCTGAAGGGCCAGAAGGGTCCAGGAGATGTGATTTATAATATTAAAGTGTTTATAAGTAGATATGAGTTTTGGTATAGTGACCAAGGCGGCCGTTGTGTTGCCAAATTTTTAGATAATATCGGATGGTGCTAGATTCCTTCTGTGATGGCTGAAACATAATAGTATGAATGTAAATAGATTATAGGATTTAGCTTGAATGAATTAGGAATCAGACAGAGTTGTCTAGTGTAGTATAAGTAAGAGTTAGATGAATGAACACCGGGAAAATTTTAAGATGGGTGACCTGGTGGGAAGTGCAGCGCTTATTAGGTTTCTTCTGGAATCCAGTAGGGGGTGTCACATTTTGTGGTATCAGAGCATAGTTAATATTCCTAGGCTAAGTATGTGAGTACAAATGTCTAAATTTCAAATTCCTTTAAACTATTACACTGCTAAGGCTGAGAAGGAAAAGTCTTCTGTAATAGAAGAGTAATTGGTTAAGTTACTTAAAGGAGGGGCCAAGGAACCAATTGGTTTTGTAACTATAGTCATATAGGGAGTAGGTTATGTATTAGCACTTAAACCCAGTAATGCTGCTCAGTAGCCAGAGTCACAAGTGACTAACTAATAGTAGGCAGGAGTAACCCCTGTCTTGGTATACTAGAAGTAGTACATGGAAGGATCTTACTAGATTCTAAAAGTGTGCCGAGGAGATTATTTTTTAATGATATAAATAGAGTATGTAAGAGATTCTTGATAAGACTGAATGAGGGGTCAATGATGTAGATAACTAACTCTCAGAAAGAGAGATTTTGTAATATCAATACTAGCTGCATGTGACATAAAAGAAATGGTACTAGAAAGGAGAGACCTCTTTTAGGGAAAGAGGCAGTGCACTGTGAGACAGTCCAGTGTAGGGGTAGAGGTAGCCCCAGACCTAAAAGTTAGGGCAGGCTTCTACTGGTAGACCTCAATTGCCTTCCTAGGTTGATAGTACTCCTTGTATAGGGGGTAACTGAAGTGGATCTCCCATGTGGGTCATTTGTCAAAATAGGCATTGGGGGGTAGTGAAAAGAAGGCAAGAGAGGAGAATGTCTCCATTGTGGTGTTAGAGACCACTATAGAGAGATTGTCCTTAGGGATAGGTAGAGGGTGCTCAGGCATGGATACCTAATGTTATGGCCCAGAGTAGGGGTTAGAGGTAGACTAAAGGAGAGCAGTCTAGTGCTAGTTAGGGTATTAGAATTAAGACATGTGCTTCATCCAAGTAGTGTGCAGCGAAAACTAGAGAAGAGGCTACAACACCAGGTGGTATAGCTTGTATTGTGTTTATCTAATGTTATAGTCTTAACTTTGATAGACTCTGATCTAATGCCCTCATGCGTATGTACTACATAAGCACAAAATAGGTAGATAGAGCCTGAGCATGTTAATGCTAACTTTAGAATTAGCAACCCTATAGGGCAGTGTGTGATCATGAACAGGGTGTATAGAAGATACCTCTGGTGATTCAAGGGCATAGATTGTTACTGATTTGATTAAATTGCATTTCAACAAATTGATATAATCCCAAGATGGATTAGTTTGTTAAGTATCAGGCTATGGTGGATTGTAAACATAGAAAGTTAACCCTCCAAATTATAAAAGGACTGATAGTGACAGTGGATGGTGGGAAGAACTTTTTGGATAATCTTATTTTGCCATTAAAAATATAACAACTTCTTCAGAAGGGGTAAGGCACGTTTGGCCTATGTAATTGAACTAAATGTTTTAACTCTAATCTGGCATGTATTCTAATTGTAGCTAAGTTTTTGATGTATTTCTGCTGAGCTACTAGGCTTACTACCTCAGAGGGAACAAAAGTTGAAATAAAAGAACTGAGATTATAGCTGTTAGAGCTATGTGATAAGGGTTTTATTAGACCCTAATATAATTCTTTGAGGAGTGCCTATGTTGTCCATTGAGAAGGAAAGACAGGTCATTCAGGTTATGCATTGCTTTATAGGCAGCTGAACAAAGTGATTATAGAGAATAAGCATCCCCTATTCAGATGGATGATCTCCTTGATCATTTGAGAGGGGTTGTTCGATCTTTTGAAATTGATATGAGATTTGGATAATATCAGCTGAGAATTTGACTGAAGCTAATGTTTCTAAAACTGTTCCCAAAATTGGTGTGAGCATTCTGAGTTTTAGTGGTGCCATTGGGGATACACCAATGTCTTAATAGTTTTATGAAACATAATGAACAAAACCTTCTAATCTTATGTAAATGAGTGGTGTTGTTTATAGATGGTAGTCTAAGGTACTCTAGGGACCAGAAAGACTATGAATAGTGCTTGAAGGTTGTGTTACCGACCCTGAAAGAGAGATCGTTGTGTGCTAAGCTTAGTAAGTATGAGTTGGATTGAGTAAATTTTCTTCTCTGGGCTATATAGTTCCAATAGAGGGAATTAGAGATGATCCTAGTCAAGTAAAGGCAGTATTAGGAATGGACACCACCTGTGAATGTAACTGAGATGAGGAATTTTTTGGGTTTAGTTGAGATTACAAAGGACTTGTAAGAGGACTTTTAATACTACCACTCCTTAGACTTAATGGGTTAGGATAATGTGTGAAATTTTACTGAATGATAAGTGTCAAGCCAATTGTGAGCAATTGAAGAAGATGCTGATAGAGATTCATATCCTAATTCAATTATGAATAGGGTAAGGGCTCTATCATGTACAGTGATATTTCACTAAATGGTAAGGATATATATTGATATAAGATAAAAAGGTAGTAACTTATGATTCAAGATAGTTAAAGCCATCTGAGAGAATTATCTTACCCATGATTTGAGGGTAACTACTATTGTGTTTGTGTTGAAATATGAATGTAAAGCCTATGTTCCGAGGCTCTAAGAACAGTGCCATAAGGTTCGAGGATTGCACCTGGGGTGCTGGGTCACTTGTATATGGACTAAGGCAGTGGCATAGGTTGTGAAACTTTAAGGGGCCTTAATTTGACGAAATGGGCAAAATTTAAAAAATTAGCAGAACTAATAACTCATTTCGGACTGAAAGCTACCCATCGAGGCAATAAAAAATTTTTAGGTGGGGACTAATTAGGGATGTGCCTGGACGAACCCGAAAATAGTGGACCCTGAAGCTAAAAAATCACACCGAATCTAATGGTGAAAGAATTTTTAAAATCAGAGGTCATTTGCAAAATCTCACAATTTTTTAGGTTGGCACACAAATCGAGGTAGTTTGAAAACTACCTTATCGATGGAATTTGGCCATGAAAATTTATGAGTAGGTAGAAGGGATTAAAATAGGAATTTTAAAATAAATAGTGTAATTTTTAGAGGTTTAAGTGAATTTCTATGAATTTTTAAAGTTTGCTAAAAAAATCGGGATGGTTTGGGAATTTTTGGGACAATTTTGAGGTGTCAAAATAGGACCCACAGCAATGCCAAATGGCTGAGTAACCTTGCCAAGTGGCAAGGAAGCTATGACAAGTGGATTTCCACTTGTTAAAGGACCAAAATCATTTTTGCTCATTTCCCTTTTCTGCCCAAAATTCTATACGCCACCTTTTATGTTTTTTAGCCATAACTTTCTTCTCCGGTGGCCAAATGAAGTGATTCTAGTGGCTAAAAATTTGTTAGGATGATAAAGATTATAAGGGAAAAGAATCAAGCCAAAAGGAGCTATGGTTTGGGAGAAAAAAGTAAAAAAAGGGGCCTAGGTCAGAATAGTCTCAAGAAATGACACCAAGGTGAGTTTATGGCTATATCTCCCTTATTTCTTAGGCTTTTTGAGTGATTCTTGATGCTAACTTATAGCTAACATTGATGTGGTAGTGTTTATGAGGAATTTGTGGCCATTTAAGGCTAGCTTAGAGGTCACAAAGGAGGCACAAGTTTTATGAAAGCTAGAATTGGGCTAGCAGCTTGTTCATGGATGGGATTAACATCTTCAAAGAGTTATGTAAGTAAACCTAAAGCCTTTTCTTCATGTGTATGGGTGCCTAGGTTAGTAAGCATTGAGTTAGGATGGCTAAAAGTATAAATTTAAGGTTGATTCCTTCAAGTGTGATGTTGATTAAGTTGGGAGTTTAGTGGAATTGAAAGTGTGTTTTTAGTATTTGCATAATTGGCTTAAAAAGCTTGCTAGAATTTGCTGCCTCTAGTGGTTTGAATGAGTAATTTAATGCCTAAGATGAAATTAGAGTGTACTTGGTATGGTAGGATGTGAATTAAACACATTTGGGTAATGAAATCACCATGGAATGTGTATTTATGCTTATATCGATGAGCTATAATGAATGGTTTCTAGGAAATGTTGTATGTGCCTTAGCTAAACTGGCTTCAATTGTAATGGTTATGACCATAATTGAGTTACTAGCATATACATATGATTGAATAATGTTATCATGTGCCAAAGAATAGAGATTTAGTCTAATTTCTTATAAGTACCTAAAAGTATTTGGCATGGCATATTGATATGAAGTTTAAAGTTATTAAGCATTAACTAAGTATATTACTTTAGTTTGATTATTGGCATGAAGTGGCTATGGAATTAGCTAAGCATATAACAAATTAAGATAGCAATATACACTTGAAATGTGCCTTGAAATGGCTAGAAAGATGTGGACTAAAACATGTATAAAAGGCTTAAATTAATGATTTAAAAGTGGCTTAAATGAGTTAGTAATTTGAACCTTAGTTGTGCCTTAGAGGCTAGAGTTGAACTATGCATATGAATGGCAATTGTGCCTAGATTTTGGCCATGAAATTGGCCCAGTTACAGTGGCATTGTGCCTAGATTTTAGCCATGGAATTGGCCTAATTTCAGTGGCATTCGTGCCTAGATTTTGACCATAGACTTAGCCCAGTTAAAGTTGGCTTAGTGCCTAGTAAAGTATTACAAAGAATAGTGAAAAATGAATTGAATTTGGACTTAAAATAGTCCCAAAAAACTGATTCCAAAAGTGGTTGAAATGACCTATAACTGTCCAGTTGACCTCTACCTAAACTAAAAATGTCATTGGACTAGAAAGTATTAAGTTTTAAAATGGAAATGCCATGATAAATTAGACCATAAGGCACTTTGAGTTTTGATAATAATAGACCTACAAATTATTTTGGAATTTTACATGGTAAAGCCAAAAAAGTGGTTATACCAGTCTGAATAAAATTTTAAAGTATAAGATAAAATTCTTAACTGTCTATTTATGAGACTTAAATATTATAAGAATAATTTTTGCTAGTAAATAAAGTTAAATTAAGCTACTTGGCCCATTGGTTAGACACCCACTGGATGGGTTGACCGATCAACTTAGGGTTTTGCAGCTGCTAGTTCATTGGTGGCAGGAGATGTCTACGGACTAATCTCCATTATGTCACCCAGTTCTTGATAGTTTTTATTGGTGGCTGGAGAGGTCCATAGACTGATCTCCATTATGTCACCTAGTGATTGTAGATGATTTGTGACTAGGGAGGCCTATGAGCTGATCTCCGTTATGTCACATAGTTATTCATTTATGCTTGAGGAGGCCTACGGGCTGATCTCCATTATGCCACACAATACTTTTATTGTGTTTGGGGAGGCTACGGCTGTTCTCCATTATGACACACATGCCAGTGTAGCAGTGTAGGTTTAAAATAGGGACCACTGCACTAGTTTATTATCCCTCTAGATTCAGTGTCTTAAAGTGTCATCTTCATAGTTAGGCTAAAAAATTTAATTAAGCAAATAAATAGACTGACTATGAACATAAGAATTGAGCATAAGGGAACAATACTTCCCAAGTTTTGATAAGATGTAAGCTAAAGAGTATTTTAGACATTTTGCACGGATGTGCTAGATTAGTTAAAGTGTAATAAATTAAGTAATAAGCAGAATTATCACTTAAGATAAAGTTTAAGCTTGTTGGATGACTTTTTCAAGAAAAGTAATAGGAATACAATAAAAGGGTATTTTAGTAATTTTTCTCCTTCGAGTTAAATTAAGTGATTCCTACAAAGTATGCATGTTAAAAGTAATAGTCCTCACTCTAAATGATCTATCTGAGTCAAAAGTACTATTTTAGACTTTAGAAATACCTTAGGGGTATTTTAGTAAATTAGCACCCTAGCATATAATTAAGTTGTAAAATCAAATAAAATTATTCTTAAACTGCCCAGATAAATTCATAATATTATAACATGATTAAATTGCTTTAAGTTCACCACTAAGTATCTCGTATACTCAGCATATCGATTTTGGTGTGCAGGTACACTATAGCGGGGTTTGCCTTGTAAAGCATGATGACAACGGTTTAGAGAATACAAGTAAAGACTTTGGAAGTAAATTTGGTACAATTATTATATCCATGTACTTAGGTGGGAAATGGGTAGGCAAATGTATATAGGCTGTGAACATGTGATGTAATTAAGAAATTATAACATGTTTACGTAAATAAAGCATTTACGTATGTTCATTGGTGAATGAATGATTATATGTGATATTAATGTTGTTGTGAGCTTGAGGCTCTATATTTTTGCATATTTGATCTACGACTTGAGGCTTGAGTTTAGTGTGTGTTAGAGGATGATGATAGGCTAATGATAGGCTGAATATAGGGGACCAGATGTGTCCAGGTGTGATGAATTACTTATAGAAATGTTTAAACATACTTGTTTAAATTTTGTGATAAGACCCGAGTAGTCGTTATGCCGTTGAATTTTTAGGTAACATCTGAGTGATGTAAGTTTTCCTCAGTAATAGCTAAGCTAGATTGGTTTTAACCTAAATGGATTATAAAAACTGACTAGAGTGATTTTGGAGTCAGATAGAATAATCTAGAGTGAAATTGGTAAGAGTTAAATGAATGACCTTAGGAGAAATTTTAGATAGGTAACCTGGCAGGAAGTGCTCCACCTATTGGGTTTCTTCAGGAATCCAGTAGGGGGTGTCACAATAAAGGCACTATCTATGTGAAGAGAAGTGCTACATATATATACACAGATCATAAAAAGCATGAAATATCTCCTTACTAAGGAAAGGTTGAACCTAAGATAAGAAATTTGGTTGGAGTTGATTAAGAATTGTGGTAGCCTGATTAACTACCAACTAGGGAAAGCCAATATGATGACAGATACAATGAATAGGAAATTTATGATAACCCTAAGAGGTATGAATGATAATTATAGTACACTTTAGGAGATGCTGTGCTGGCTGAGTTATAGGTAAAGCCATGTTTGACAGTAGGTGAACGAAAAATAGATGAAAGAAAATAGTTAGCTTGGATGGTAGACAAGACTTAAAAGGGGAAGGCCACAGGGTCTGAGTTAATAGGAAGTGAGTAGTTATATCCTTAGAACAACTCATGCATATCTTGTATGAAGGACCTGGGGTTGCAAATACTTAGGAGACATATGAGGCTCCTTATTTTATGCACCCTGGGAAGAAAGTTTGAACTGGAAATTTTCTTATTGATGGCCTAATATAAAAAGAGATGTGGCAGAATATAATGCCTATTGTTGACACGACAACAAATGGAAGTTAAGCATCAGGTTCCTTCTAGATTGTTATATCCTATAGCAGTGCTAGAATGAAAAGTAAGAAAGCTAAGCATGAATTTTGTAATGAGTTTACTTTTAACCAAAGATACATGCAGTGTTGCATGGATAATTGTTGATAAATTGACAAAGGTAGTTCAAGCACTTAGACAGGAAGGATAGGTCCTTAGAGAGGCTGATTAGACAATATATAAAAGGGATAGTTAGATTCTTTGGTATGCCAGTGATTGTCTTGTTTGATAGGGATCTTTGTTTAACTCCCAGATTTTGGAAGAAGCTGTAAGCAACTTTAGGCACTGGTCTAGTTTATAATATAGTTTTTCGTCCTCATTCTGACGGATAGTCAAAAAAGGTGATATAGATATCTGATAAGATGTTTTGAAATGGTATTAGTAAGCTTATGGTTACTTGAGATATACATATGTTTTTGGCAGAGATTGCCTATGGTAGCAGTGACTAGTTTAGTTTAGGAATGGACCCATATGAGGCATCATATGGTAGACAATGCAGGACTCCTTTGTATTAGTGTGAGGTGGAGAGAGAAAATTTCTAGTGTAGATTTGATTAAAGAGACTGAAGAAAAAGTGAAATTAATAAGAAAAAGACTGATAATAGTTGTGATTAGACAGAAATCATTTGATGACTTGAAGTAAAAAGCTACTAAATATTCAGTTGGAGAATAAGTGTTTTAGAGGTTTTCTTGGGGAGAAAGGCGTAGAGGTTCGAGGAAAAAGGGAAATTGCATCCCAGGTTCATTGGACTCTATGAGAGTATAGATAGGGTCAGACCTCTAGCATACAGGCTCACTACCACCTAAGCTATGGTAGATACTCGATGTTTTCCATGTTTTTATGCTCATAAGGTATAGATTAAATCCATTATAGGTGGTTCCAATGATAGATATTAAGATACATCTAGATTTAAGCTATGAAGGGGAAACGATATAGAGTATGGCTTGTGGTACAAGATAATTGATGAAATAAATCCATACCAATGTCACTGTGCTATGAAAAGTACCAAAATACCAAGGAAGTTACCTGGGAGTCAAAAGAGCTGATGAAGGCTTAGTATCCTCTATTAACTACTTTAGGTAATTTTGAAGATGAAATTTTCTTAAGAGGGAAAGAAATGCAATGCCCATGCTCTGAGGCTTCGTGAATAGTGCCACTAGGTCCAGGAAGTGTGCCTAGGGTGTCGGGTTACTTGCACATAAATTGAGGCAGTGACACTGGTCATAAAACTTTGAGGTGATTTAATTTGATGAACGGAGTAAAATTTAAAAATTTAGCAGAACCAATAATTCATTTTGGACTATAAGCTACCCCTCGATGCAATAAAAATTTTATGAGTCGAGATTGACTCAGGATGTGCCCGTATAGACTCAAAAATAAGAGACCCTAAAGCTAAAAAATTATACTGAGCCCACTGGTGAAAGAATTTTTAATTTCGGGGGTCGTTTGCAAATTCTCATAATTATCGAGGTTGGCACACAAATCGATGTAGTTTGAAAACTACCCTTTCGACGGAATTTGGCCACAAAAATTTATGAGCAGGTAGAAGGGATTAAAATAGGAATTTTATAACAAACGATGTAATTTTTAGAGGTCCGAGTGAATTTTGGCAAATTTTCAAAGTTTTCTAAAAAATTAAGCCATTTTAGGATGGATCCAGTGGCTATGGACCCCACCGATGCACTTGCCAGCTAGCCTAAGGCCTTGACATATGTCAAGGTGAGTGCCCAAGTGGATTTTTCCACCAAATAAAAGCCAAATCTTCTCTCTCTTTTTTGGCCAACAAAAGAAGCCACAGTTGGGAAGAGAGAGATTTTCATCTTCTTCCTCTAGCCAAACCTATAACTTCTGGGTTCCTAAATTCAAGTTAGGATGTTAATGACCTTTTAGATAAAGAATCATGGAAAAAGGAGCTCTCAGCTATAAGTTAAAATTCACCAAAGTTTTCTAGATAGAAGCAGTCTAACAGGGGTACCAAAGGTGAGTTTTTTACTTTTCCTTTGGTTTTTATTGAACTTTCATGGCTAGAAATGGTTCCTTAGGGGTGCCTAACATCTGTGGGGATGTATGTAATTTGTATTTGTGGTGAATTAGGGCAAGGAAAGGCTTGAAGAGCAAGGGAGAAAGTCACTATAGGGGCTAAAATTGAAGCTAGCAGCCTAGGCATGGTGGAAATGGCACCTTCAAGGTGAAAAAGGTAAGTAAATTCAGCCATTCACTTCATGCCCTCTAAATTATAGTAGCTTCTCCTTGAGTAGTGGTGGTTTGGATCCATAAATAAGTGTGAATAAGTGTTTTCCTTAGATGGTTAAAGCTTTAAGCATGATGGTATGTAAATTTCATGGTGGATATGTGAATAGAATTAAGGTAAATGCTGATTTTATTTGTAGCCAAGAGATGTACAGGTTGATAAAGTGTGCTTGTGATGTGTAAGGTACAAAATAATGGCTTGTGCATGGAATGGCATGTATACATGATGTAATGGATGGGAAATGTAATGTGTGGCATGAAAATGGATGATATGTATGGGAAATTTATAAGGAAAACATATGTATGTCTATGATCTCAAAATGGCCGAATGGTATGTCAAGGTATGGCATGGCATGGCATGGCATATATGTTTGTTATGGTACATGATGTGTAATGGTGGAACATGTGGTGTGTGATATGTGTGTCACATGTATATGGCATGAAATGTAAGTAATCATATATATAAGCATGGTATAATGTGTGGTAAATAAAGGTAGTGTGAATGTGTTAATAATTTGGTGTAAGAAATGGTATAGAAATGGCATGAAAGAAAAGTACTTAAATTGGCTTAATAATGACGTAAAATTTGCTTGAAAAGTGATACATAATTTGAGCACATGGTGTTAATGTGTTTGATGATAATTTGAGATCAATATTGTTGACATATTAGGATGAATATTTGAGAGCATATATAGTTTTTCATCCTCATTCTGATGGATAGTCAAAAAAGGTGATGTAGATATCTAATAAGATGTTTTGAAATGGTATTAGTAAGCTTATGGTTACTTGAGATATACATATGTTTTTGGCAGAGATTGCCTATGGTAGTAGTGACTAGTTTAGTTTGGGAATGGACCCATATGAAGCATTGTATGGTAGATGATGTAGGACTCCTTTGTATTAGTGTGAGGTGGAGAGAGAAAATTTCCAGTGTAGATTTGATTAAAGAGACTGAAGAAAAAGTGAAATTAATAAGAAAAAGACTGATAACAGTTGTGATTAGATAGAAATCATTTGATGACTTGAAGTAAAAAGCTACTAAATATTCAGTTAGAGAATAAGTGTTTTGGAGGTTTTCTTGGGGAGAAAGGCATAGAGGTTCGAGGAAAAAGGGAAATTGCATCCCAGGTTCATTGGACTCTATGAGAGTATAGATAAGGTCAGACCTCTAGCATACAGGCTCTCTACCACCTAAGCTATGGTAGATACCTGATGTTTTCCATGTTTTTGTGCTCATAAGGTACAAATCTGATCCATTATAGGTGGTTCCAATGATAGATATTAAGATACAGCTAGATTTAAGCTATGAAGGGGAAACGATATAGAGTATGGCTTGTGGTACAAGATAATTGATGAAATGAATCCATACCACTGTCACTGTGCTACAAAAAGTACCAAAATACCAAAGAAGTTACCTAGGACTCAAAAGAGCCGATGAAGGCTTAGTATCCTCTATTAACTACTTTACGTAATTTTGAGGATGAAATTTTCTTAAGAGGGAAAGAAATGTAATGCCCGTGCTTTGAGGCTTCGTGAATAGTGCCACTAGGTCCAGGAAGTGTGCCTGGGGTGCCGGGTCACTTGCACATAAATCAAGGTAGTGACATTGGTCATAAAACTTTGAGGTGATTTAATTTGATGAATAGAGTAAAATTAAAAAATTTAGCAGAACCAACAATTCATTTTGGATTATAAGCTACCCCTTGATGCAATAAAAATTTTATGAGCTGAGATTAACTCGGGATTTG
>CANXYI010777804.1:0-13517 GCA_948208565.1 Hura crepitans | reverse complement strand
CTCACATGTCAGTAAGTGAAGGCTGAGCATCAAGTTCCATCTAGATTGCTTAATCCTATATTAATTCCTTAATAGGAGTGGCATGGGATCACAATGGACATTATTGTTAGTTTACCTATGATAAGGAGTAGATGTGATTTAGTTTGGGCTATGGTAGATGGTTGACTAAGACTGCACATTTCATATCGGTCAAGAAGGACTATTCTTTAGAGAAGCTTACAAAATTGTATATTGATGAGATAGCAGATTGTATAGAGTGCCTACTTCGATCATATCGGATTTAGACTCGAGGTTTACTTTGAGGTTCTAAAAGAAGCTTTATGATGCCTTGAGCACTTGATTAAGTTCTAGTTTGGCATTTCAACCTTAAATTGATTGATAATAAGAAAGAGTCATTTAAGTAACTCTTGGTACTTAAGTGGTTTTGATACTACCCCTTAGTTACCGATACACCCTTCTCTAATGGAAACTTCATTTTATTTCTTCGTCCACCCAAATTCTCCTTAATCTCCCTTACCTAATCTAAACCACCATGCCTTTATAACCCTTAAAAGCTATTAGAAGTGGAATGTTAGGAAAAAACTGAAGGAATTGCTCGATTTTTAGGTCTCAATGAATAGTGACCATTTTTAGTTTAAGCAAGTTTTTTTTGAGTTATAATATTTTTCTCATGTTCTATAGGTGCCCAAGAGTATGTTTATATGGTCAATTTTAATTTTTAAATATTATTTGATTTATTACAATTATTACAAAAAATGGATCTATAATTGGCCATTGACTTGAGTGAGAATCAAAAGGATAAGGGAAAGGAAAAGATGTGAGTGGGCTTAAAATCATCTTTAATCTAGTTGTAAGTGTAATTTTAGAAATTTAATGTATGTGTGTGTGTTTGTACATTCAATATGTGTGTTATGCATTATAGAAATGGTAGCATTTATTCTTAATAAAGCATTTAAGTGAGTTGACATTAATAGTGGCAATTAATGATTAGAAATAAATGTATGAATAATAACTAAATGAATTGTGTTAGTGTGTGATAGTGTGGGCCAAAAATGCCCTATGCAAAGTATGTATGTTTATGATAGAAATAAGTATGCTTGGTTTTTTAATGTTGGCTAGTTTGATGAAATGGTGTGACTACAAACATTTTATCCTAGAACAAGTGCATGAAGATAATTTTGTGGTGTCGGATATCATATGGCCAAATGGTTTAGGGTATTGGAGTGTATGTGAGATGTTAATAATGGTCATATATTGGCATAGTGTACTTAAATTCTTATATAGGAATATTATGCATTATGTTAGTGCCTTAACTATGAAAAATGGGTATGATAGTGTGTGCAAAATATTGGTGTATGTGTGTGTAGATATGTTACATGCTCTTATGAAAGCATTAATGCCATTGTACTGATGGTAGTGTTTATGTGACATACTTTGGGTATATATATGCTTATTTTTTACTTTATGTGTTTTTGAGTGGTATTATGTCATTATTGAGTGTTACATACTTTTTTATGTTGTAAGGTGCATAATGCCATGGTTATATCCATTTGAAAGTAATAATGCTTTAGGAAAGGCATTATGGTTGAAATATGCTAAAGCCATAATATGTTGATTTTTGTTGGAATGTATGCCTAATATAGCATACTTGTGTAGTGAGAAAAAGTATATAGGCATGAATATGTTGATGTCTTAAGTGGTTATTATTTATGCTTTGTAGAATATGCATGTGAGTTATTTTGTGCATTTTTTTAAGCTTAGGCATAATTATGATGAGAAGTAAGGATATTGTTCCACGGTTGGTCATTTGTTGGCCTAATAACCTTGTTGAAATTAATTAAGCTACTTAAAGTGATTTAAACAATAATACTAAAATATGGTGATTAGCCTATTGCAGCTTACAACCTAGATTGGATAAGTTAATCGATTAACTAGGGGTTTAGTAGCTGTTAGGACACTTTAGTGCCTTTTAATGACTTTCAGGTTTGGATAATGACTATATGGTCTGGTAATGACCTTTGGGTTCGGTTTGAGGACCTTTGTGGTTCTAATGGCCTAGGTGGCTAGTATCCCCATTATCTATTTTAGTTAAGTGTTTCCATAATTATGGGCATTAAAATACATAAATGATGAATGTGTCAATTATTGTAATACTTGCTTATGATATTATGCTTGAATATAGATATTATGATAAATGGTTATATATAGAGTTGATGCTTCCTTAATGTTATGCTTTTGTTAAGAATACATTATGAGCATGTAAGACATAGTTGTATGCATTTATTTTCAATATTATACAAATGTATGATGATGCACCAGCACCTTAAATTTCCTTAATTACACCACTAAGCAATTTTGCTTAGCGCATTGTTTTATTTGCAATGCATAGGTTGAAAATCCAAATTAGAGTCAAAGCCTCAAATTTGTTATAGATAAAGTGCAAGCTACTTTTTGGGTATATTGCTAATTTTTACATATTGTTATTATGATGTAATTAGTTTAATGGCACTTGTATGTAACATGAGAGGGATTGGGCCTAATCTAGGATATTATTATTTTGTAACTGCTTATCAAGTTTCAAACTGTATTTTTATGATTATTTGCAAATGTTCTTATGATATTATGATGTTGTGATTTTGAGTTGATGATGGATGGTAAGGAGGACCAATTTGAGTTGAACATGTGATAATTGTATTATAGAATGTCATTTTCATATGTAGGTTACTATTCATTTTAGGATAGTGTCATTGTACAACCGTTATATTGTCAAATTTTTGACACAAGGATTCCCCAAATGAATGTAACATGTTAAAAAGGATTTTTAATTAGTAAGAATCAAATTTCAAGAGTTAAATTTTAAAGCAAACATGAATTTAAAAAAGTTTTAATTTATTCGGATTTTTATTTAAAAAGGATATGAGTTAAGTAAGTTTGGAAACACATTTGTGTGCACATTCCCTATTTGTGTCCGACAACTAGATCAGGTAAGGGGTGTCATAGATAGTGTTACGATACAACTGTTATGTTGCCAAATTTTTAACACAAGGATTCCAAAATTTGTTTTCGAATAAAGTCTTTGAAAAGTTATTGTTAACCCATATTTTCATGAACAAATCATTATTATTAAGAGAGGTTATAAACACTTTTTAATATGTTGAGATATAGTAGTTCTGATAGCATGCTTGTGTGCATTCTCTCTATTCAAGTTTAGTGACCCGATCAGGTAGTAGGCATCACATTGGTATCACAGCTCCTATTTAGGCATTCCTTTGTAACATATAAGTGCTTTAGGGTTAAGTTTACATATCACATAATTTATAGTATCGAGGCTTTTGCATTATTCTTTACCTACAATTAAGATGAGTTATATGCCGTACAGTGATTAGGAATTTGAGAGCCATGCTTTGACAATTGTTGGGTAAGAGGCTACTAGTGGAGGATTAATTTTCGAAAGTGATGCTAGATAAACATCATTAATAGCTTGAGGACCTCTTGTTTTCCTTTAAGAGATGCTAGATTTGTTGGGACATGCTACTGCTTTGCACTTACTTTACCTACACCCATACCATGGCCACTACAATCGATATCTCAAACTCTTTAGAAGACATATCTTAAGAAGATTAAGAAGATGAAAGTTAAGGACTTCAAAGGTGAGAGAGTTGTAAATGCTGGTAGAGCAAAGTACTGGTTTAATAGGATAAAGTAGATTATGAAGTAGCTAAAATGTTCCCCTAAAGAGAATGTTATTTGTGTAACATCTCTCTTACAAGAAAAGGCCTACTAGTGGTGGGTTATATTGATAGAGCACAAAGTTAAAGAGGATTTAACCTAGGAATTCATTTTTGTAGAGTTCCAAAAGAAGTAAATTACAAAGAGGTATCTAGAAAATAGAAGACAAGAGTTCATGGATCTAAAGCAAGGCTAAAAAATAATAGCGGAGTATACAAAGGACCTTACCATGTTAAGCATACATGCCAAAGAGGTGATATAGACTAAAATTGATAGATATAAGAGGTTTGAGAAAGGGCTTAGTATTGAGGTTAAGATCCAAATTACTCTCATGAAGATTAGTGATTTCATAGCTCTTGTAGATCCAATTTACACAGCTGGAGAATGTTAGAAAGAGAGAAGAGAGTTGTATCAAAAGAAGAGGTCCTATGGCCAAGGAGCATAGTAGGGATTAGATCATAGATAAGAAATTTAAAGGACATACTAGGGGACAATTATAGTAGTTCCAAAGACAAGGGTAGTCTTAAAAGCAGGGATAAGGGGCTTAGAGTAAATAGAAGCAGTAATCACATATTGCCAGTGCACTAGGCTCAATAGTTAAGAATATTCTAATACCTCAGTGTCTGACATGGCACAAGAGACATAATGGAGAGTGTTGGAAGAAAAAGCCAAGAGTATGCTTTAAGTGTGGTTCACTAGATCACTTTCTCAGAGACTGTCCTAAGAGATCCGATGCTAGATAGGGACTTACACCTACTTTTACCGAAGGTTAGAGAGGAGATTGAGGTGATAGGAGAGATAGGATAGAGAAAGGTCAGAGGACTAGATATGAGTCTAGAGTAGAGCATAGAGCACCAACCAGATAGTATGCTATCAGAGTTAGGGAGGAGGCAGACTTTTCAAATGTTATTGCTTGTACCTTCCTTCTCTTTGACTCTCTTTCTTTTGCTTTGATAGATCTAGGTCTACACACTCATATATATGCACTGCATAGGCACAAGACCAGGGGTTAGTTTGAGAGCTTTTTGACCTAGAATTGTGGTTAGCAACCCTATAGGCAAACATGTGGTAGTGAACAAGGTTTACAAAGAGTGTCCTTTGATAGTGCAAGGGCATAAGATTTTAGCTGACCTTATAGAGTTGTCTTTTGACTAATTTAACTTGATTCTAGGTATGGATTGGTTATCCTAGTATTAAGTGATTATGGACTGCAAGCAAAAGAGGTTATTTCTTAAAATTAAAGATAGGATAGAGATCACAGTTGTAGGGGAAAGGAAAGAGGATAGAGATCACAGTTGTAGGGGAAAGGAAAGACTTTCTCTCTAATGTCATCTCGACTATTATAGTAAGAAGGTTGATAAGGAAGCGTTCCCAAGCCTTTTTAGCTCATGTGTATGATACCCAAAATGGAGAGTTAGATGCCAGTTTTATACCAATAGTGTTAAAATATATGGATATTAATCTTAAAGAGTTACTCAGTTCGCCACTTAAATGGGAACTTGAGTTTAGTAGTGAAGTTTTACCTAACATTGTTCCTATATCAATAACTCCTTAGCAAATGGCTCCAGTAAAGTTAAAAGAGTTAAAACTTCAACTGCAAAAATTGCATGATAAAGGTTTCATAGGACTAAGTGTATCACTATAGAGAGCACCGATTTTATTTATGAAGAAGAAAGATGGTTCTCTTTGATTATGTGTGGATTAATGATAGTTGAGTAAAGTGACCCTTAAGAGCTAGTATCCTTTGCCATGGATTAATGATCTATTTAATCAGCTAAAAGTAGCTAGGGTGTTTTCTAAGATTGATATGAGATTTGGATATTATCGATTGACAATTAAAGAGGCAAATGTGGCAAAGATTGCCTTTAAAACATGGTAAGGTTGATATGAGTTTTTAGTGATGCCATTTAGGCATACCAATGGTCTAACAACTTTTATGGATCTAATGAACTATTTGTTTAGACAATATCTTGATTAGTTCACAGTGGTTTTCATTGATGACATTTGGTTTATTCCAAGAGCAAAGAAAAGCATGAATAACATTTATGGACAATTCCTTAAATTCTTAGAGAGGGGAAGCTTTATGTGAAGCTTAGCAAGTGCTAGTTTTGGCTAAGTGAGGTGTCTTTCTTAAGACACATAGCTTTGACAGAGGGTATTATGGTGGATCCAAGTAAGATTAAAGCTATTATGGAATGGATGCCACCTAATAATACCATAAAGATCAAGAGTTTTCCTGGTTTAGTGGGATACTATAAGTGATTTATCAATGGCTTCTCTTTGATTGCTACACCCATGACTTGTCTATTAAGAAAGGATGTAAAGTTTGTATGGGATGATAAATGTCAAAAGAGCTTTGACAAGTTGAAAGCCATATTGACAAAAGCTCCTATTCTTGTACAATTATAGGGAAAAATTTTAGCATTTATAGTGATGTATATCAAAGATGGTTAGGAAGAGTTTTGATGTAAGAGGGTAAAGTTATGGCTTATGCTTCAAGAAAGTTAAATCCATAGGAGAAAAACTATCCTACTCATGATTTAGAGCTAATAACAATTATGTTTGCTATAAAGATTTAGAGACACTACCTCTATAGAGAAAGGTGTTATGTTTACAAAGACTATAAGAGTCTGAAGTATCTTTCTACCTAAAAAGAATTGAACTTGAGACAGAGATGCTGGAAAGAGTTGATAAAGGACTATGATTGCTTAATTGATTATCATCAGGGAAAGGCTAATGTAGTGGCAGGTGCTCTTAGCTGAAATTTTATGTAAATTATGAGGGCTATAAATATCAAATTACAGCTTATAGGTGATGATGCTTTGTTGGCAGAAATGTAAGTGAAGCCCGATTTTCTACAGCAAGTCAAGGATTCTTAGAAAGATTAACATAAGCTTATAATTGTGATGAGGGCTATCCAAGAGGGGAAGCCTACTGAGTATGAGGTCAAGTTTGATGGTTGTTTGCACTACCATAACAAGATTTGTGTGCCAGATGTAAAAGAGCTAAAGAACTATATTCTACAGGAGGCTCAAAGTGCTTCTTATGCTATGCATCCTGGTAGCACTAAGATGTATTAGGATTTGAAGACTTCTTATTAGTAACCATGTATAAAGAGAGATGTATATGAGTTTTTGATCATGTGCCTTACTTGTCAATAGGTGAAGGAAAAGTATTAAGTTCCATCTAGATTGCTTCATCTTATAGCAATTCCAAAATAGAAATGGGATAGGATCACATACACTTTATGGTTGGCTTACTAATGACAAGGAGCAGATGTGACTCGATTTGGGTTATAGTGGATTGTCCATATAAGATTGCTTATTTCATACTAGTCTGGATGGACTACTTTTTAGAGAAGTTGGATGAGTTGTACATTGATGAGATAGTCAAGTTACATGTAGTGCTGTCATCCATTATATTTGATCGGGGCCTATAGTTTGCATTAAGGTTTTGGAAGAAGCTTAACAATGCCTTAAGTACTCGACTAAGTTTCAATATAGCATTTTATCCTTATATAGAAGGACAATTAGAGAGAGTTGTTCAAGTACCAGAGGATATTTTAAGGAGTTATGCTATTGAGTTTAAAGGAAGCTAGGATCATTATCTTTCTTTTACTGAGTTTGCTTATAACAATAGCCACCAATCAAGCTTAGGAATGGCTTCTTATGAGGCATTGTATAGAAGGAAGTGTAGAACTCCTTTATGCTTGAATGAATTGAGTGAAACGAAGCTTAGGGGACTAGAGTTAATCAATGATGCTTAAGGGAAAGTCAAGATCATTGAGTATAGGTTAAAGGTAGCTTGAGATAGACAAAAATCATATGTTGACCTCAAGAGGAGAGATATACAGTATAAAGTGGGAGATAAAGTGTTCCTTAAGGTTTTTTGTTCGAAGAAGGTTCTACATTTTAGAAAGAAAGGAAAGTTAAGCCTGAGGTTTATTGGTACATAAAAAGTGACCAAACGTGTGGGGCCAGTAGACTACAGGCTAGTTTTGCCTCTTGAGCTTTAGCGAATACATGATATCTTTTATGTGTCTATGTTATGGAGGTTTAGATTAGATTCTTCACATGATATATTAGCTGAAGAACTTAAGGTTAGACTAGACCTAACTTATGAAGAGGAACTGGTGAAGACCTTTGCAATAAGGTTGAAGGAATTATGGAAAAAGACTATGCCTCTTGTAAAAGTGCTCTAAAGACACCATGGTATGGAAGAAGCTACCTATGAGATAGAAGCTCAGATGAGAGAGCAGTACCATTATTTGTTTGAACTAGGTAATTTTGAGGATGAAATTTCATTAAAAAGGGGAAGAAATATAATGCCTGAAAAATCTCGGTGTTGAGAATAGTACTTCCCGGGACATAAATAGTGTTCTCTTAAGGTCGGGGACACTAATTTTACTAAATGGAAGTATTAATCATAATTGAATTTTGGGTGAAATTTGAAGTAAAAAATAAAGTCTTTTAGAAGGTTAAAAACGAGAGTTAAGTTTTACAGAAGTGTGACATAAATAGTTACTTTATTTTAGCTGAACTGTAAAATATTCAAAAGTTGCTCAAAAGTTTTCTAGGATTAGTACAACCTAATATTTAAAATTTCTAAATAGCCTAATGGCATTGGAATTAGGATTTTTGGATATCAAGAAGTATTTTTACTAAAATTGGGTTATGTAAAATAATGGAATTTTATTCCCTTTTTCACGATTTTGGAGCTTCAATTTTTAGAGGCTAATGGAACATGAATTAATTGAATTTTAGGAGTTAAATTCGATAAAAGAAAAAGGGTCTTGATTTTTAAAAAAATGGATAAAGAAAAGAAAAGAATTTGTTTTCTTTTAAAAACTACGCGTATATATAAGTCAAATGGCATTTTTCTAGTTAACATATGAATAGTAAAAAAACAATTTCTCCTCTTCTTCCTTAGCTTGAGTCGATGGAAACAATGGTGTAAACCACCATTTTCATTTCTTCAATCCTACAATTTAGCTTATATTAAGCCATCTAATTAGAAGGTTTACATCTTCATAGCCTCCAAACATTATGTTGAGTAAGAAATTGCAAAAAAATCAAAGGGATTACTTAGTTTTATACCCTGATGAATAATTACAATGTTTGGGTAACTTTTTCCAAACTACAATATTTTTCTCATGTTTCTTAGGTGGGCAAGAGATTTTTTAAGTGGTCAATTTTTGTTTTTAGTGATCATATGATTTTATAAAAAAAATTACGAAATGAATATGTATTTCACAGTTGAGTAGGGCAACAAATAGACTAATAATGGGAAGGAGAAGGCATATTCAAGCCTCATGTGCGTGTTTTGACATAGATTGTAAGTGTAATTGATATAAAATGCTCAAAATTTGCATGCATTAAGTGAAAGTGCATGTATGTGAAAGTGTGATTATATGCATTTATGATTAAATGAATAAATGTTATAAATTAATGTTAATGCCATAAATTTTCATGTCTTGTAATGCATATATGATGACCAATATTATGTCTTGAGTGTGCATCTCCTATGGTTAAAATTGATGTCTTTAAAGATATGGAGTAATATATGTGTTATTTGATGTAATTAAGGTGAATGTTTGATTAATGTAAGAATAACATGAATTATCTGAATTGTATGAGGTTATGTAGCATGATGAATATATGGAAAGGGAATGAATTAGGTGAGCACTAAGGTATGGCTGAAATTTAATGATGGGTATGCTTATGTGCATATTGAACCATTATGTAATTATTACGTATTAAGTGTATTTGTTTCATGTTGAGTGATTATGGCATGTGTATATCTAATGAACAAAAACATATTTTAGGTGTTTTTGGTGTATGGCTGAATGAATGAAGGCATGAAAGTGTAATATTTTTAATGTTGGAAATGCATTAAAATATGGTTATAAAGATTTTCATGAGTTAATGGAATTGTGATTGGCATTTGTATGTATATATGAAAAGAGATATGTTATGTTAAGGCTTATATTTTAAATATGCATAGGATGGTATATTCAAATTATATTTTGGTATTGATTATAGAATTTTAATATGTCATATGAGCAACATAAGTGCTTTTTGATAAGCTATGTTCGCCAAAATGTATGGGGGCTATATGTTGTGTTTCTAGTCATGATAAATGACTTATGATCATGCTAATGAGTATGCTTTTAGAAATTGAATAATTTTTTTGTATATAATTAGCAATATGGACATATAATGTGTATGGATGCTAAATGACATCTATATGTGCATTATTCTTGGTTTATAATGCCAATATCATGTCTCGTACTAGTACAACGAATGTAAGAGCAATATTGACACTAAAATGGAAAATATAGATTTTACAAGCTAATTAAGCTAAAGTAAGATGGTGAAACTAAATGAAATTGAATAATGGCTCATTAGAGTAAAATAACCTAATGGGATAGGTTGACTAGTCAACTTGGGTTATTAAGAGCTGTTAGGGTGTATCAGTGCCTTCTCTATGTTTAGCTGATGGGCTTATACTCCATGTTGACCTTCAGGTCCATGTTATGTTTAGTCTTTAGACTTATGTTATCCTCGATCTATGGACCTATGCTATATTTGATTGATGGGCTTTTGTTATGCTCAATCTTTAGATTTATGTTGGTAGATGGCTCTTGGGTCATTTAGAGGTCGTACTAGCTGTCGAACCCTATTATCCATAGGATTTGTATTTTATTTGATATGGGTAGTTATACTAAGATAATAATAAAATTTACATAAGGAATTACATAATTTGCATATCATTTACCTTATGTATTATATTATGACATGTTGTAAATAAAGATATGTTTTAATGGCATAACACTCTTATTGCACACTTGCACACACTATAATGGCTATGTGATTTTTGGTATGCTGCTATGCCTATGAGATAATATATTTATGTGTGCATGTATGAGTATGGAACAACATGCTATATCAATTACACCTATGTCACCCCTTACCAGATTCAATCACCAAACTTGACTAAGGAGTATCCACATAAACATGTTATCCAAAACTCATTATAAGATAACCTATTCAAAACATATTAAAATATTCCTAATAAAAACATTTGGTTTATAAAAATGTGGTTTAACAAAAACTTTTTAAAACTGAGTTATAATTCAAATTTTTTTAGGAATCATTGTGCCAAAATTTTGGCAGCATAATGGATATATTAGGCACTATCTAAAATTTGAATATTAACTTGCAATAATAAAAAACACTTTTATAATCTCATACAACACTTCTCATCATCTATAATCCTTCTGATGACTCCAAATCAACATAAATAGAAATCTCAACCTAATCAATTAGGAAGAGATATAATACAAGAAAAACATCTTTAAAGAAACTTTAATATAAGTTACAGTCATCCAAAAATTTTTATTTACAGTACTAAATCATGATTTAGGCCCATTCCCTTAACATATATTCAACATGAGTGCTTTATAACTACACATCACAAAATCATAGATACATACATCCAAATACACTAAAAAAGGTCCTTTTTCTCTTGAGACTTTGGTGATCCAAGGCTCTATGCTCAAACTATCTTTTTACCTATGCATCACAAAAACAAACGATATGCTAAGCAATAGCTTAGTGGTGTAATTGAATTAACTTGTGCATATACATAACATAACCTTTATACATCATCAAACAATGTGTAAACATGCCAAAAGAATATTGTATGCTCATCAATGTACATTATTTATGAATGTATCATCACAATATAAGTATATAATTGTTAATCCATTCATTATGCATTAAGCATAAAAACATGAATTATAACTCATGTAATCCATTTAATTATTTAATTCTAGATTATTAATCCTATACATAAGGAAACATAAACTGTATAGATAATGAAGTATAAATAGGCCACCTAGGTCCTTAAAACTATATAGGCCCCACCTACATGAAACCTGAAGTTCTAAGCATCAACATAAGTCTTGAAGGTTAAACATAGGGTAAATAGTATGACCAACATGAACCCGAAGGCTTATTTACCAATGTAGGGTCCCAAGACAAAAAATATAGGCTTTTCGATCAAAATAGAAGTGGACCCATAGACAAAAAACATGGAGGTACTAAAGTATCCTAGCAATTGCTATGACTCCTAGCTGACCGATTAACCTATCCAACTAGGTTGTTTACTAGTATGGGCAACTAACCACATTTATTTATTTTTGTTCCTTCTTATTACTATATATTAACATAACTTTTTTAATCATATTAGTTTAGCCAACTAATGACTAAACTAGGGAAATTTATGTTACTTTTTTTATTAACATGATTAACAACATCATTTCATGTAATAACCACATACAAAAGCCATGCATTATCATGTGGCCTTAAACACATTCATAAAAGCCTCTTTGTCTTTATAACATATTAGTTATGGTCATAGTGTAACATATCATCACACGAGTTATAAACTCAATGTAGACTTATTTCTCAATGCTCATACTAGTATGACCATCATCTTGTATACATATTACTACTCAATAGCATGATATATCTTAAAAGTATCATTAAAGCACTGAAAGGCTACTTTCTCATCATAAGCATATCACGTATATAACAGACATACATATCACCCTTATATGAGAAAACATACTAAGAATGCATATTACTTACATTCAAACTCTCAAAATATCAAGACATTATTGAATAACCATTTGGGCGTGCCTTAATGAATTGCTCAACATTTATCACATTTCTATTCACTATACTTAACATGCCTAGCATAAAAGCTTTTCAATGTATGAAAATACCATAAGGCCATTTGGCCAACAAACATTTAAGCACACATAAGCACCATTTCCTTTAACATGCCTTACATCTTGTGTCCATGCATAAACATTCATTCATTACTAGTCATAACAAAACTAAAAGAATGCATATGCTTAACATACATGCATAAACATGTCATAAAGACATACTACAACATCTCATATCATGCTTTAACACATCATTTAACATCATTATATGCCTTAGACATATGCATATCATAATTTACATCAATTTCCATGGACATCATTCGGCCATCATACCATATGTATCATTAACATGTATTCATCTATATTTATGGCTCAAACATACCACACTAACATCATACATCATAAATGTATGTCAATTTATATCATACATAAGTATTTACATACTAACGTACACCTATAAATTCATACATACATTAGGGCATAAGTAAAAATGCACAATTTAGTTCAATTGCACATACCGAATGAGTTGTAATGCACTAACAAGGACTGTCTAAACCTTATCTTTCCCTTTATCCTATGTTTTGTCAATTTTCTCAACTGTCCATAATAGATTTGATATATAAAAATTCATATAAAATCAACCAGGCATCAAAATGAAAATTAAAAAACATAGGCATGACCTCTGAGACCCAAGGAACCTGGAAAAAATGTTAAACTTTGAAAAGTCTTACCTAAAAAAATTGTGTTAATGTTTATCGAGCCATAAAATTGAGCTTTTCGTTTAATATACATAAATCTCGAGGTAAAAAAAGACATTTAAAGGCCGTAGAGGTACAGATTTAGGGCTTGGCCATGTAAAAATGGGCTAAAATTGAGAAATATAGAAGTAAAAATAGTGGTTTTTGCTTTTTGGGCATCCTCTATTGGTCTTTAGAGGAAGATGACACTATTCCTCCATTGATCAACATTTGACCCCTTTTATATCCCTTTTTTCTAATTGCATTTCTTAGCCTTGGTTTTGACACCTAAGAAATGCTAAAAATCATATGAT
>CANXYI010777749.1:0-10666 GCA_948208565.1 Hura crepitans | reverse complement strand
AATTATTTTCCAAATCTAGGCCATTTATTATCCTGAGGATTTATTGATTCAGGTAATGGTCATTTAGGACAGTTATAGGTCATTGTGGCCAAGTTTTATTAAGCTTTTCAAGTCCATTTTGCCTTATTTTTCAGTGTAGTTTTTAACACTATTCACATTAAGCTCATTGACCCTAAGTCAACAAGTTATAGGCCATGTACAAGGCCAACATATAGGCTTAAAATGATATTACCATTCACTATAAAACATAGCCCTTAATGCAACCAAATGACCATATTTTCTTTTACAGGGCATAGCCCTTATAGGCAAAGTTACAAGTCACTTTTTATACATGATCGCTAATCTAGTTTTAAAGTCATTTTCAACTTATGTTTTATATCATTACTTGAATAGATTTTATGCCCTTTCAAGGTAGTAACTAACTAAATTTATGCCAACAATAATTTAACAATTCATGCTTTCAAGCTCATGCTTAGCTACACATAACATTGTCTACTTATAATCTCATTTTTCATGCTATTTTTAGTGAGTTAACTTTCGGGTACAACTAGTCAAAGGTCCAAATCATGCATTCTTATGATGTTCAAAACACCATCATTCATTAAACCATAGTACAAGTACACTTACATACATACTTTTACACTTTTATGCCATTTAAGGTAGCAAAAGCCTATCACATGCTTCTGTCACCACTAACTTTCCTTGCATTCATGTACCTTTCAACTCATTACATGCCAAGTCAATTACTTATGCATTATAGGTCTAAGGCACATGAATTTCTAGCCCTAAACACCACCTATAACCACACTAAGCAAGCCATACACATTCACATTCATACGTAAGATCTAGGCCACACTTGCAATTCACACCGATCATGCATATTTCCACTAACTTACAAAGATTACCATTACATCTCCATGTTAAAGCCATTATTCTATGTTTTAAACATTATAAACACACTTTAGCTACTTGCATACCTCTCGGCCAACAACCAAATTTACATGTACATAACTCCCTTTAATCAACCAACCATGTAATTCCTATTCCCATATGCCATACACTAAAATCCTTCCAATAAAACACCTCATCAAATAATTTTATACATTCAAATCACCCCTAATCCAAAGGAAAAGCTACTAAAATTGAAGGACATGAAGTGAATGGTGGAATTCACTTACCTCACTCACTTTTAGATAGGATTGCCACCATTTTAAAGCTACCACACTTCAATTCCAGCCCTCATGAACACTTTCTCCACCTTTTTCAAGCTCTCCCTTGCTCTAATTCACCTTAAACAAAAGCCATACATGTCCCCATGGATTTGAGACATCATTAGGACCCAATTACAGCCATAAATACCCAAGAAAAAACCAAGGAGAAGCCATGAAAACTCACTAAATAGCCTTATTGGATTGCTTCCGTCTAGTAAACTTCCATGAATTTTAACTCACATCTGAGAACTCCTTTGGATGTTATTCTTCTTCAGGGACTTCCCTAACATCCCAAAGTAATTTTTAGAACCCAAAAAATCTTAAAGGAAGAAGATGAAGCTCTCCTTCCAAGCTATTATGGCATCACTACCTATACAGCAAGGGAGGAGTTTCCTTTCTTCTGTTTAAGTGGAATTATCCACTTGTCACTCACCCTTGCCACTTGGCAAGGGTTTAGACCATATGGCCAAGTGTGGGTAGGTCCCACAGCCACTCGGGCCACCTCAACACATCTCAATTTTTAGCAAACTTTAAAAATTCATCGAAATTCACACAGACCTAGAATAGTTACATTATTTATTTTAAAATTTATATTTTAATCCCCTCTACCTGCTCATAAATTTTTGTAGCTAAATTCCATTGATAGGGTAGTTTTTCATATCAACCGGATTTGCATGCTAACCTCGAAAATTGTGAGAATTTGCAAATGACCTCGGAATGCAAAAAATTTTTCACTAATGGACTTAGTAGAATTTTTGAGCTTCAGGGTCCACTATTTTTGGGTCCATCTAGGCACATCTCAGGTTATTCTTGGCTCGTAAGATTTTTATTGCATTGAGGTGTAGCTTATAGTCCCAAATGAATTATTAGTTCTACTAAATTTTTAAATTTTTCCTTTTTCATCAAATTAAAGCCCTTTAAAGTTTTATGATCGACGTCACTGCCTCAATTTATGTGCAAGTGACCTAGCATCCCGAGCACACTTCCCAAACCAAGTGGTACTATTTATAGAGCCTCAAAACATGGGCGTTATATTTCTTCCCCTCATAAGAAAATTTCATTCTTGAAATTACTTAAAGCAAAGAAGTGAGGATATTGAGCTTTCTTCTGCTCTTCTGGCTTGTATCTCCATAGCACCTTGACTAGTGGTATGGACTTATTCCTCAACTATTTCATTTCACGAGTCGAAATTTGCACCGGTTCCTAACTTAGATCTGACTATATCTCAATCTCTATCATCAAAATCACATGTGTTGGATCTAATCTGTACCTCTTGAGCATAGAAACATGAAAAACATCGTGTATCTACCATAGCTCAGGTGGTAATGCCAGCTTGTATGCTAGAGGTCTAACCCTTTCTGTAATCTCATAAGGTCCTATGAATCTGGGACTTAATTTTCCCTTTTTCCCAAACCTCAACACCTTTCTCCATGGAGAAACCTTTAGGAATACTTTTTCCCTAAGTGTAACTCAATATCTCTCTGCTTTAGGTTAGCATATGATATCTATCTATCTACAGCTATTTTTAGCTTTTCTCTAACTAACTTCACTTTTTCTTCAACATCTCTGATCAAATCCACACTAGAGATCTTTCTCTCTCTAACTTCACTCTAACACAAGGGAGTCCTGCGTTGTCAACCATACAATGCCTAATATGGGGCTATCCCCAAGCTAGCCTGGTAACTATTATTATAGGCAAACTCTGCCAAGGACAAATATTGATCTTAGTTACCCTTAAACTCAATAGCATATCCTTGTAACATATCTTTAAGTATCTGTATCACCCTCTCTGATTGTCCGTTAGTCTGAGGATGAAAGGCTATACTGTAGGCTAATCTGGTGCCTAAGGCTTTTTGCAACTTCTTCTAAAACCTAAAAGTGAAGCAAGCAACCCTATCGGAAATAATTGTCACTGGCACACCAAGTAATCTGACTATCTCTTCCACATATAGTCTAGCCAGCCTCTCTAAAGAATAATCCATTCTAATTGGGATAAAATGAGCTATCTTTGTTAATCTATCAATAATAACCCATGCAGCATCACATTTACCTTAGGTCAAAGGTAAACCTATCATAAAATCCATGGTCACCCTTTTCCCACTTCCACTCTGGTATTGTTGTAGGATGCAGTAATCTAAAAGGGACCTTATGCTCAGCTTTCGCTTACTGTCATGTTAAACACTTTACAACAAACTTTGCCACCTCTCTTTTCATACCAGGCCACCAATAGTGAGGTTTCAAGTCCAAATACATCTTCTTGCTTCTAAGATACATGGAATAAGGTGCCTCATGTGCCTCCCTAAGTATCTGTAACCTTAGGTCATTTGTACTAGGTACACATAACCTATTCTAGTAATATAGATACCTATTCTTTGTCAGCTCAAACCCTGTGGCCTTCCCCTCTTTAATCTTGCCTACCATCTAAACCAATTGTTCATCTTTCATCTGACTTCCCTTGATCTATTATATAAAGTCTGGCTCAACTTACAACTCAGCTAACATGGCATCTTCTAAAGTGTATTGCAAACTGGCATTTATAGCTTTCAAAGTCATCATAAATTTCCTGCTCAATGCATCTGCCGCCATATTAGCTTTCCCTGGGTGGTAATTAATTAGGCAGTTATAATCCTTGGTTAGCTCTAACCATCTTCTTTGTCTCAGGTTTGGCTCTTTCTAGGTAAGGAGATATTTCAGGCTTTTATGATCTATATATATGTAACATTTCTCTCCATACATATAGTGCCTTCATATTTTCAAAGCAAACATAATGGCAACTAACTCCAAATCATAGGTAGGGTAATTTCTCTCATATGGCTTTAACTGTCTTAAAACATAAGCCACTACCTTTCCCTCTTACATCAAAACACACATCTCAAGCCATTTCAATGAAGTGTCACTGTACACTATAAAGTCCTTACCCTACTCATGTTGAACTAAGATAGGAACTTCTATCAGCACCTTCTTTAGTTACTCAAAGCTAACTTAACACTTATCATTCCAGTCAAATTTCACATCCTTTCTAATCAATCTGACCAAAAGAATGGCAATGATGGAGGACCCTCTTACAAGTCCTTTGTACTATCCAGCTAAACCCAAGAAATTTCTCAGCTCAATTACATTCCTGGGTGATTCCCATTCTAATACTGCCTTTACTTTACTAGGATCAACTTTGATTCCTTCTATTAAAACTATATGGCCTAGAAAGGTAACTTCACTTAGCCAAAACTCACACTTGTTGAGCTTGTCATACAATTGTCTTTCTCTCAAGGTCTATAACATAACTTTGAGATGCTTTTCATGCTCTTTCTAGCTATTAGAGTACACCAGGATGTCATCTATGAAAACCTCTACAAACTGATCTAGATAAGGCTGGAAAACTCTATTCATAAGATCCATGAAAGCTCCTGGGGCATTGGTGAGCCCAAATGGCATCACCAAAAACTCATAATGCCTATACCGGGTTTTGAAGGTAGTTTTAAAAATATCAGCTTCTTTAATCCTCAGCTGATGATATCTAGATCTCAGATCAATTTTAGAAAATACACCTACCCTCTCAACTGCTCAAAGAGGTAATCTATCTTAAGCAATAGATACTTATTCTTTGTAGTCATTCTATTCAATTGCCTATAATCAATGTATAACCTGAGTGACTCATCTTTCTTTTTTTACAAATAATACAAATGCTCCCCAAGGAGATACACTAGGTTTGATGAAAACTCTATCTAACAAGTCTTACAACTATACCTTATGTTCCCTTAACCCAGTAGGTGTCATTCTATGAGGGGCAATAAATATTGAAGCAATACTAGGATATACCTTAATTTCAAAATCTAGTTCCCTCTGAGGTGGTAAGCCTAGTAGCTCATTAAGGAAATATATCAAGAAACTCAAAAATAATTGGAATATGAGCCAGATTAGAATTAGAAGTATTCAGATCAATAGCATAGGCCAAGTATGCCTCCCAACCCTTTTGAAGAAGTTTTTATGCTTTAACAGCGAAGATAAGATTATTCAAAAGGCCTCTCTCACCATTCACTATGACTACCTACCCTTCTGCAATCTAAAGGGTCAACTTCTTATGGTTACAATCAATCATGGCTTGATACTTAGTCAGCCAATCCATCCCTAGGATTATATCAAACTAATTGAAAGGCAAATCAATTAAATCAATAGAAAATCTATACCCCTAAATCTCTAGAGGACATTGTCTATACACCCTATTCATAATCACATATTGCCCTATAAGGTTGCTAACTCTGATGTCGACATCAACATGCTCAAGCTGTAACTGCCTATTATGTGGTTGTGCAGAACATATATAGGAATGTGTAGAACCAGGGTTTATCAAAGCCAAAATTGGAACATCAAATAAATAAAAAGTACCAATTTTGACATCTAGTTCTATAGCCTCTTCTTTGCCTCTGAAAACATACTGCCTAGCTAGAGCATAAGCCTTTGTCCTAGTGCCCTAGCTAGCATTAGACTGCTCTCCTCTGCTTTGCCTTTGACCCCTAGTCTGAGGTGCCACATTAGATGCCTATGTCTGAGCACCCTCTACCTATATGATCCCACATTGGTTGGGGAGGAGAACGAAGCATGCCTTATAAAGGTGTGGATACCTCTCCCTTGCAGATGCATTTTAGGTAAAAGGGTTCGAATCCTATCAGAACTTTGAAGTTAAATGTGTTTAGATAAGAGTAGTACTAAGATAGGTGACCACTTAGGAAGTCCTTCCCTTTGCCCAAGAATAAAACCATGAAGGGCAGTGGCCCAAAGCGGATAATATCTGCAATCGGATGGCCTGGGTCGTGACAGTTGGTAACAGAGCCGAGGCCTAAATCAGTGCGCTAGTGGGCCTGCATTTTGGGTAAAAGGATTCAGATTCCATTAGAACTCCGAAGTTAAACGTGTTTGGACAAGAGTAGTACTAAGATGGGTGACCACTTGGGAAGTCCTTCCCTTTGCCTAAGAACAAAACTGTTAAGGGCAGTGGCCCAAAGTGGAGAATATCTGCAAGCGGGTGGCCTGGGCCGTGACACTAATTGTCTCTAAGGACACTCTCTTCTGTAGTGATCTCTAACACCATGATGGAGACATTCTCCTCTTTTGCCTACTTTGCACTACCCCCAATACCTCACCTGACTAGTGGCACACATGGGAGTCCACTCTTATTACCCCCTATACTAGGAGTACTATCGACGTGAAGAGGCAATTAAGGTCTACCAGTAGAGGCTTCTTCCGACCTCAAGGTCTGAGCCTATTTTTACCTTTAATACCCTGTCTGATACTAGGACTTAGGCTAATATTATGCCTTTGATCTACCCTCTCTCCTTTTGTTACCATCTTAAAACTGCACTGGTTTATCCCATAGTGCATTGCCTCTTTCCTTAGAAGAAATCCCTCTTTTGTAGTACCACTTCCTCCATGTCACATGCAACTAGCACTAATACTGTAAAATCTCTCTTTCTGAGATTTTCTATCCATATCCTTAACCTTACATTCAGTCCTACCAAGGATCTCTTACATTTTCTATATTATTGGAGATGAACTCCTCAACATACTTTAAGAGTTTCATAAAATCTTTCCCATATTCTGACTTCCTGGTATCCTAAGATAGGGGTTACTCCTGCATGCTATTAGCTAGTCACTTATGACTATAGCTACTGTACAGGCTTACTAAGTTTAGGTACTAGTATATAGCCTACTCCCTGTATAGCTATGGTTGCAAAATCAATTAGTTTTTTAGCACCTCATTTAGGTAGCTTGATCATTTATATTTTTATTACAGAGGACTTTCTTACTAGCCTTGGGCAATGTAACAATTCAGAGGAATTTGAAACTTAGACATTTGCACTTATGTACTTAGCCTAGGAATATTAACCTATGCTCTGATACCACAAATTGGAACACCCCCTACTGGATTCCCGAAGAAACCTAACAAACGGTGCACTTCCCACTAAGTCACCCATCCTAACTTCTCTCACTAACATTTGTTTAACTTTTACTTAGGATATATAAATCCACTGTATCTGACTCCAAAACCCAAAAATGTCTATACCTATAGCCCTTTTAGGTTCATGTTATTATGTTCATACTAATTCAAAGTAAATCCAACAATATTCTAGTATTTCTTAATAATTTACCAACATAACGGTTATCAAGGTCACTATCCTAAAATTTTCTTCAATTTGAAAGGCATTTCTATAACAGATATCACATCTCCTAGACCCTTCTAGTCCCCCAGATATCATCCTATCATCATCATCTAATAAATAGTAGTCACAAGCCTTAAGCCACAATCAAGAAAAACATAGAGCCTCAGGTGCATAAACATCAACACAAATCATATATATATACAAAGGAATCATCACATGATTTATTACAATACAATCTATTATATACAATTACATCCTGTCCCATTATATACATTACATATGTTACCCTGTCCCATTATATACATTACACCTGTTACCCTACCTAAGTATATAGAGTGCAAAAGCTATAAAAATGTACGTTATCAACCTTCTAACACTTGACCTCTGAACTCTATCTCAACATGATTCACGAGTTGACATCCTTGTTCTCAGTACCTGCGCACTGAAATAGATATGCTAATTATGAAATACTCAATGGTGAATTCAATCATTAAAAACATGCCCAGTAGTTATATCCATGCATTCATATTCCTATTTGTTTCTAGTTCTATTATCTAGGTTCAAGTTAGAGCATTCACATGCTAAATTATTGTTTTACCCCTAGGGTACTTCTATCTAGAAAAACTATCCAAATAATCATTACTAGTTAAATGAATTATGTTGTGGATCATTATTTATCACTTTAGACCTAAATTATACCATTTTAGGCCTTTACCCATAATCAGTGTAAAATTACTAAAATGCCCGTATGCCCTATTCCATTGTCATCTGTAGATTTATTAATAATATTTACCATCTCAGGAAATAATCCTGATAGACATTAGATCTAGAGGAAAAAATAACTAGAGTAGTGGTTGCCATTTTGGACCTGCACCACTACACTAGCTTGGTCACATTCTAGCACCCAAGGTACAAATAATAATATATGGTCTGCTTAGCAAATTGGCCTATTTAACTGGCTAGTACAGTGATCCTCTAGGACCTTGGCCACTGTACTGGCCTTATTTAATGATTAAAAATGTCACAAACTAGTTCACATAACAGACTAGTCTATTTGCCTAACTAGTGTAATAGTCCTTCAGGACTTACACCGCTGCACTGGCATACAAGATATAAATCAAGTGAATGTCATAGTTTACTCTGACTTTCTAACTAGTACAGTGGTCTCAATGGACCTAAGCCACTGTACTGGCCCTATCTGGAAAACAAATAAGATAGCAGCTGCAAAAGTCTCTAAGTTGACCGATCAACCCATCCAGTAGGTGTTTATCTAGTAGGCCATTTAATCTCAATCTAGATTTATTTATTTACTAATTAACCTTTAATAATTTTATAAACTCATAAATAAATAGTTATAAGTCTTACTGCACAATTGCAAATTAGCCCAATCTGGTATGGCCCTAAACAGGATGTACCGAATGAATTATCAGAAATATATTTTCAAGGTTTAAGTGACAGTACCTATAATAGGTTATGCTGAATTTAATTCCATAAGAATTTTACAAATCTAAGCCATTTATTATCCTGAGGATTTATTGATTCAGGTAATGGTCATTTAGGATAGTTATATGTCATTGCAGCCAAGTTTTATTAAGCTTTTCAAGTCCATTTTGCCTTATTTTTTAGTGCAGTTTTCAACACTATTCACATTAAGCTCATAGGCCCTAAGCCAATAAGTTATAGGCCATTTGCAAGGCTAACATATAGGCTTAAAATGCTATTACTATTCACTATAAAACATAACCCTTAAGGTAACCAAATGACTATGTTTTCTTTTACAAGGCATAGCCTTTGTAAGCAAAGTTACAAGTCACTTTTTATATATGATTGCTAATCTAGTTTTAAAGTCATTTTCAACTTATGTTTCATATCATTACTTGAATAGATTTTATGCCCTTTCAAGGTAGTCACTAACTACATTTATGCCAACAATAATTTAACAATTCATGCATTCAAGCTCATGCTTAGCTACACATAACCTTGTCTACTTATAATCTCATTTTTCATGTTATTTTCAGTGAGTTAACTTTCGGGTACAACTAGTCAAAGGTCCAAATCATGCATTCTCATTATGTTCAACACACCATCATTTATTAATCCATAGTACAAGTACACTTACATACATACTTTTACACTTTCATGCCATTTAAGGTAACAAAAGTCTATCACATACTTCTACCATCACTAACTTTCTATACATTCATGCACCATTCAAATCATTACATGCCAAGTCAATTACTCATGCATTATAAGTCTAAGGAACATGAATTTCTAGCCCTAAACACCACCCATAACCACACTAAGCAAGCTATACACATTCACATTCATACGTAAGATCTAGGCCACACTTGCAATTCACGTCGATCATGCATATTTCCACTAACTTACAAAGATTACCATTACATCTCCATGTTAAAGCCATTAATCTATACTTTAAACATCATAAACACACTTTAGCTACTTGCATACCTCTCAACCAACAACCAAATTTACATGTACATAACTTCCTTTAACTAACCAACCATGCAATTCCTATTCCCACAAGCCATACACTAAAATCCTTCCAATAAAACACCTCATCAAATAATTTTATACATTCAAATCACCCTTAGTCCAAAGGAAAAGCTAATAAAATTGAAGGACATAAAGTGAATGGTGGAATTCACTTACCTCACTCACTTGTAGATAGGATTGCCATAATTTCAAAGCTACCACACTTCAATTCTAGCCCTTATGGACACTTTTCTTCAAGCTCTTCCTTACTCTAATTCACCTCAAACAAAGGCCATACATGTCCCCACAAATGTTAAGCATCACTAGGGCCTAATTATAGCCATAAATACCTAAGAAAAACTAAGGAGAAGCCATGAAAACTCAATAAAGAGGCTTGTTAGACTATTTTTGTCCAGTAAACTTCCATGAATTTTAACTCACATATGAGAACTCCTTTGGATTTTATTCTTTTTTAGGAACTTCCCTAACATCCCAAAGTATTTTTTAGAACCTAGAAATTCCAAAAAAGCTTAAAGGAAGAAGATGAAACTCCCCCTCTAAGCTATTATGGCGTCACTATCTATACAACAAGGGAGGAGTTTCTTTTCTTTTGTTTAAGTGGAATTATCCACTTGTCACTCACCCTTGCCACTTGGCAAGGGTCTTAGGCCACATGACCTAGTGTGGGTGGGTCCCAAAACCACTCGAGCCACCCCGACACATTTCAATTTTTTGGTAGACTTTAAAACTTCGTCAAAATTCACACAGACCTGGAAAAATTACACCATTTATTTTAACATTCATATT
>CANXYI010777742.1:0-11531 GCA_948208565.1 Hura crepitans | reverse complement strand
GCATGAAGTGTGTATGTAGTCAAGGCATGTATGGCTTGTACATTAGTATGGAATACATGGTATAAAGTATACATGTATGGATATATACTAGCATATTGATATGCAAGGTGTATATATGATAAGTGAGGTTAAAATGTATGTATTGGTAATAATTTCCCTTAATGGCCAAAAGGTATAATGGCATGGGAAAACTTGGCAAGTATGGTGTGTGGGCAAGTTTGGTGCCTATGGGTGATGTAAGGTAATATACATGCAATACATGATGTTAAAGTGACATGAACTTAGCTAATGTGTACTTTAAATGGCATGAAATGGTAAAAGTATATATGTAGGTGTGATTAAGCTATTGATTAATGAATAATTGTGTAATGAACACTATAGAAGTACATGATTAAGCCTAGAAAAGGGTTGAACCTGAGGGTTATGTTAGTGTAAATAAGCATGAAAGTTATATACATGTACTAAGTGTACCAAAAATAATGTATGTATATGAGTTATAATGGCTTAGATTATTCTGGCATGAATTTAATCAATGTACACCATAAAATGGCATCTAACATAGTCAAGGAATGGCATGAATAATGACCTTAAAATTGGACTAGCAACCAAGTATAAAAGTGGCTTGTAACCTTACCAATAAAGGCTATGGAATATAAGTGAGAAACATGTTTATTTGTGTGCCTTGAGGGCTATGTCTTGTAATGGATGGTTATAGCATTTTGAGCCTATATTTTATCCCTATAAAGGACCTATGATTTGTTGGCTTAGGGCCTATAAACTTGCTATAAATAATGCTAACAATTACACTAAAAAATAAGGTGAATTGAACCTAAAAGCTTTAAATAAACCTTGCCGCAATGACCTATAACTGTCCTAAATAACCATTAGTTGAACCAATAAATACTTTAAATAGTAAATGGCCTAAAATTTGTGAAATGCTCATGGAATTGATGCTAACATAATATATGATAATTATTGGCAATTGTACCTTGTTATATTTTATGATAATTTACTCGGTACAGCCTATTTGTGGCCATACTAGACCAGGCTAATTTCCAACTATGGTGTAAAAATTATAACTGTTTGTTTTTAAGATTATAATATTATAAAAATATAATCAGTAAAGAAATGGACATATACTGGGGTTAAATGGTCCACTAGTTAGACACCCACTAGATAGGTTAACTAGTTAACTTAGGGATCCTTAGCAGCTACTGCACTATCTATTTTTGAGACAGGGCCAAAACAGCGGCATAGGTACCTATTGGGGCCACTATACTAGTCTATTGGACATACAACTTTCTACCCTGATTTCTCTCACCATTCATTGTCTCTAACAGTCTTTGCACAATCTAGAGGGTCAACTTCCTCTAGTTACCCTCAACCTTAGACTAATTCTTAATAGCGCAATCCATCCTAGAAGTACCTCATTATATGGAAATACAACTTAGTCAAACCCACAACAATCTATTCCTCTAAATCGCTAGAGGCACCTTTTATACATCCTTTTCACAATCACACACTGCCCCCATAGGGTTGTTAACTCTAATGTCTATATCACTTGCTCAGGCCCTATCTATCTATTCTGTATTGGTAGTATATGCACAAATGGGCATTAATCAGGGGCTATCAAAGCTAAGAGTGAAACATTAAATAACAAAATACTAGTTATACCATCTGGTGCTACAGCCACTTTTCAGCCTCACTACACACTGCCTGAAGCATAAGCCTTAACTTTAGTACCCTAACTAGCACTAGACTATTCTTTGTAGTCTATTTTCTAACCCTCACTTTGGAGTACAACATTGGATATCTGTGCCTGAGTAGTCTCTATCTATCCTTGAGGACATTTTCTCACTATAGTGGTCTCTACACATTGGAGACATTCTTCTCACTTGCCTTCTCTGCACTACTCCCAGTGCATTTTCTAACAACAACCACACACGGGTAGTCTACTTTTGGTACCCTTTCTAGTACTAGAACCTAAACTAAAACTATGCCTGTAACTAGCTCTCTTTCCATGTCTTAACAATCTGGTACTGCATTAGGCTATCCCATAGTGCTCTACCTCTTTTTCTAAAAAAGGTCTCTTTTTGCTGGTACCAACTCCTTCTTACCACCTGCAACTAGTACTGCACTTCCAACTCCCTCTTTCTAAGGTTTAGCTGTCTGTATCCTTGATTTTACATTTAGTCCTGTAAGAAATCTCTTATATTTTATATATGTGTCATTGAAAATAATTTCCTCAATGTACTTTTAAAAATCTGGTAAGATCCTTTCATGTACTACTTTTTATTGTACCAGGATAGGATTTCTCCTGCCTGTTATCAGTCAGTCACTCCTGACTCTAGCTGTTAAGTAGCATAACTGGGTTCAAATGCTAATATAGGACCTGCTCTTTATATGCTATGGTTATCAAACCAATTGATTCCATAGCCCTTCTTCAGGCAACTAGACCAGTCATTTCTGTACTATAAAAGACTTTCCCTTCTTAGCCTCAGATAGCGTAACAATTTAGAGGAATTAAATCTTAATTCTTTGATATCCATGTACTCTACCAAGGAACATTGAACCTTTACTCTGATACCACCAAATGTGACACCCCCTACTAGATTCCTGAAGAAACCTAATAAACGGCGCACTTCCCGTGAAGTTACCCATCCTAAAATTTCTCCCAAGGTCATTCATTTAACTGTTACCAATTTCACTCTAGATTATTCTATCTGACTCTAAAATCACTCTAGTCAGTTCCTATAACCCATTTAGACTAAAACCAATCTGGTTTAGATATTACTAAGGAAAACTAACATCACTCAGATGTTACCTAAAAATTTAGTAGCATAATGGCTGCCCGAGTCCTATCACAAAATTGAAATAAGCCTATTTAAACACTTCTATAAGCAATTCATCACATGTGGACCCATCTAGTCCCCTATATTTAGCCTAACATTAGCCTATCATCATCATCTAACACATATCAAACTTAGGCCTCAGGCCATAAATCAAATATGCAAAAATTTAGACCCTCAAGTTCACAGCAGCATCAATATCACATATAATCATTCATTCACCAATGAACATACATAAATGCTTTATTTACATAAATAGGTTATAATTACTTAATTACATCACATGTCCACAGCCGATATACATTTGCCTACCCATTTCCCACCTAAGTACATGGATATAATAACTGTACAAAATTTACTTCTAAAGTCTTGACTTGTATCTTCTGAACTACTATTTTCATGCTTTACGAGGTAGGTCTTGTTATAGTGTACCTACATACCAAAATTGGTACATTGAGTATACGAGATACTCAGTGGTGAACTTAAAGCAATTTGATCATGTTATACTATTATCAATTTATCTAAGCAGTTTAAGAGTGATTTTTCTTGATTACATAACTTAATTATTCACGAGGGTGCCAAATCACTAAAATACCCTTAGGGTATTTATCTGGTATGAAAATAGCATTTTGATGCGAATAAATCATTCAAAAAAAGTGTTACTATTTTTAATCAACATGCTTTACCAAAAATTACTTTATTCACTTATATGTGGAAAATTTACCAAAATACCCTTTAACTGTATTTTTACTATTTTCTGAGTAAAAGTCAATCAATAAGCTTAACTTCATCTTATATGATTATTTGTTACTTAATTTACTTCACTGAAATTGATCTGGCATATCTGTGTAAAATGTCTAAACTACCCCTTTAGTTTGCATATTATTAAGACTTAGGGAATCCTATTCCATTATGCTTAATTCTTATATTTATAATCAGTCTATTCATTTACTTATTTTAATTCTCTAACCCGACTAGGGAGATGACACTTTAAGACACTAGATCTAGAGGGAAAATAAATTGGTGTAGTGGTTCTTATTTTGGACCTATGCCACTGCACTGGCATGTGTGCCATAATGGAGATCAGTCGTAGCCTCCCCAGACATAATAAAATAACTGTGTGGCATAATAGATATTAGCCTGTGGGCCTCCCCAACCACAATGAATAACTATGTGACATAATGGAGATCAGCCCGTAGGCCTCCCTAGTCACAAATCATCAACAATCTCTAGGTGACATAATGGAGATCAATCTATAGACCTTTCTAGCCACTAATAAAAACCATCAAGAACTAGGTGACATAATGGAGATTAGTCTATAGACCTCTCCAGCCAACAACTAGCAGCTGTAAAACCCTAAGTTAATTTGTCAACCTATTCACTGGGTATTTAACCAATGGGTTAAGTAGCTTAATTTAATTGTATTTATTATCCAAAATTATTCTTATAATATTTAAGTCTAAAAAATAGACAGTTCAAAATTTTATCTGATACTTACTAATATGGCCACTTTTTGGCTTTATTGGGTAAAATTCCCTTAGAAATTTCAATTGTTATGATAAAAAATTAAAGTGTCTTATGGTATGATTTGTCATGGCATTTCTATTTTAAAACTTAATACTTTCTAGTTTAGTGGCATTTTTGGTTTAGGTAGAGGTCAATTAACAGTTATAGGTTATTTCGACCACTTTTGAAAGTTAGTTTTCTGGGACTATTTTAAGTCTAATTTCAATTTAGTTTTCACTGTTCTTTTTAATATTTTACTAGGCACTAGGCTAATTATAACTGGGCCAAGTCCATGGCCAAAATCTAGGCACAAATGCCAATTAAAACTAGACTAAGTCCATGTCCAAAATCCAGGCATCAAAGCCACTGAAATTGAGCTAACACCATGGCCAAACTATAACTCAATTCTAGCCTCTCAAAGGCACAATTATGATTCAACTTATTAACTTATTTGATGCCATTCTTAATTCATTATTTTAAGCTTTACTTACATGTTTTTAACTCAAGTTATGCTTAGCCATTTTGAGGCACATCTCTAAGGTATATATTATGATATCATAAGGTCATATAATTAATTTAATCCCTTAGTCATTTCATACCCATTTTAATACCTTAGTAGCACACTAAATCACCACATAAACAACTTAAGATCATGCCAACCAACCATAAACAACTCTCGGGTACCTATGAGAAATTTAACTAAATTTTCATTCTTGTTCTCAAAATCCCCATATTTAATCAAATCAATATGCCATAAACTCAAAGACACTCATTAACAATCCAATTCTAAGCCACCATGGCTCAAGTACAAAGTAGCATTCTTAAAACACAAGCATACAAGCATATAGGTACAACCAAAAATGCATTTTTCATAGTGAATTCTCTTCTCAATTCTCATGGTCCTCATCTTAGCATGCCAAATACATACTGAATTTCCATTATAGGTAGCAAATCACCCATCCAAGCAATCATAGATAACAATTTCAGCAAGCATTTCAAAGCCAATTTTGCAAACACTATAAACGACAAATTCTAATCCACTAAATACTCAAGGAAATCAACCTAACCAAGGAAGAATTCAACCTTAACCACATCATTACAACCCTTCTAAGTCTATGTCAACTAGCCTAGACACCTAATTACATGAAGAAAAGGTAGAAAGTTCACTTACAAAACTCTTTGAAGGTGCCATCCTCACTAAGATCAAGTTGCTAGCCCTATTTCCAATAAGCCACGGTAATCTTGTGACTCCTCTGTAAGCCTCCAAATGCCCTTTAATAGCCACCAATCCCTTATACACACCACCACACAGATGTTAGCTATCATTTAGAATAAAAAATCACAAAAAAAGCCTAAGAAATGAGGGAGATACAGCCATAAACTCACCTTGGTGTCATGGTTCAAGACTATTCGAAACAAGTCACTCCCAAACCATAGCTTGTTTTAGCCTAATTCTTTTTTGTAGTGCTGCCTAACATCCTAAAGAATTTTTAGCCACTAGAATCACTTCATTTGGCTACCAGAGAAGAAAGTTATGGCCTAAAAATAGAAGGGGTGGTGTCCACAATTCTAGCAGAAGAGAGGAAAATGAGTAAAATGAGTTTTGGTCTTTAACAAGTGGAAATCCACTTGTCTCATCCCTTTTGCCACTTGGCATGGTTACTCAGCCACTTACCATTACTATAGGCCTCATTTTGACACTTCAAAATTGTCTTGAAAATTCTCGAACCATCCTAATTATTTGGCAAACTTTAAAAATTCATAGAAATTCACTCAAACCTCTAAAAATTACATTGTTTATTTTAATATTCTTATTTTAATCCCCTCTACCTACTTATAAATTTTTGTGGCCAAATTCCAGCAATAGGGTAGATTTTAGACTACCTCAATTTGTGTGCAACCTTAAAAATTATGAGATTTTGCAAACGACCTCTAACTCTAAAAATTCTTTCACCATTGGACTCAGTGTGATTTTCTAGCTTTAGGGTCCTCTATTTTTAGGTCCGTTTGGCGACATCCTAAGTCAGTCCCAACTTAAAAAAATTTTATTGCCTCGATAGGTAGCTTTACAGGCTAAAATGAATTGTTAGTTTTGCTAAATTTTTAAAATTTACCCATTTCATCAAATTATGGTCCTTAAAGTTTCATGACCTATGCCACTACCTCGATCCATGTGCAAGTGACCTGGCACATCGGGTGCACTCCTTAAACCCTATGGCATTATTCCTAAAGCCTCAAAATATGGGTGTTACATTAGTGATCCAGTGGATTTGATTGAATTGCCTTTTTATGAGTTTGATGTGATTTTAGGAATGGACTAGTTGTTAGAGCATTGAGCTATACTTGACTATAAAAATAATATGCTAACCCTTCTTACTATAGAGGGATAGATAGTGACAGTTATGGGTGAGAGAAATTATATGAATAACTTTATCTCAACTATTACAATAATGAAACTCATCCAAAAAGGGTGTGAAGCTTACTTAGCATGTGTCATTAACACTGATGCTTCCACTACAATACTTGAACAAATTTTTATCTGTCTGAGTTTCCTGATAAGTTGCCATGTTTGCCTTCATAGCGAGAGCTTGATTTTGAAATTGAGGTCTATTTTGGTACAACTTTTATTTCTATTACTCCTTAATAAATGGCACCTACTAAGTTGAAAGAATTAAAGGTGCAATTGTAGGAACTATTAGATAAGGGTTTTATTAAACCTAATGTTTCACCGTAGGGAGCACCTGTGTTGTTTGTGATGAAGAAAGATGCCTCGTTTTAGCTGTGTATTGATTACAAATAGCTAAACATGGTGATAGTGAAAAATAAATATCCTTACCTAGAATAAATGACCTCTTTTATCAGTTTAGAGGTGTAGATGTATTTTCTAAGATCAACCTGAGATTTGGATACCATTAGTTGAGAGTCAAGGAAGCTGATATTTCTAAGACTGCATTTAAAACTAGATATGGGCACTACGAGCTCTTAGTGATGCCATTTGGTCTCACAAATGCCCCGACAACCTTCATAGACTTAATAAATATAGTATTTAAACCTTATTTGGATCAATTTATAGTCGTATCCATTGATGATATTCTGGTATACTCTAAGATTAGGGAGGATCATGAACAACATCTCAAGGTTGTGTCACAGAATCTGAGGAAGAGACAATTGTATGCCAAGCTAAGTAAGTGTGAGTTCCAACTAATTGAAGTAGCTTTTTTAGGACATATAGTGTTAGTAGAAGGTATCAGAGTAAACCCTAGCAAGGTCAAAGTAGAGTTAGAGTGGGAACCTTCGGGGAATGTGATAGAGATACAAAGTTTTCTAGGATTAGCTAGGTATTATAGAAGGTTTGTGAATGGATTTTCCTTGATTACAACTCCTTTAACTAGATTAATTATAGAGAATGTGAAATTTGAGTAATGATGCATGTTAAGCCAGTTTTGAGAAGCTGAAAAAGATGCTAACAAAAGCTCCTATCCTGATTCAACTTGAACAGGGTAAGGACTTTATAATGTACAGTGATACCTTACTTAATGGCTTGGGTTGTGTGCTCATGTAAGAAAGAAAGGTAATAGCTTATGCTTAAAGACAGTATAAACCCTAAGAGAAGAATTATCATACTCATGATATAGAGCTAGCTACTATTGTTTTTGCTTTGAAAATTTTGAGGCATAACTTATATGGTGAGAAATGTTATATCTATACTGACCATAAGAGTTTAAAATACCTTCTAACCTAGAAAGAATTGAATTGAGATAAGGAAGGTGGCTGAAGCTGATTAAGGATTATGACTATTTAATAAATTACCATCCAGGAAAAGCTAATGTGGTAGTTGATGCTTTGAGTAGGAAATTCATTGTGATTTTGAGATCTATGAATGCTAGATTACAATACACCAAGGAGAATGCTATGTCATCTGAGTTACAAATTAAACTAAATTTTAGATAGTAGATAAAAGAAGCATATGGTAGAGATGAGTCACTGATGCAACTGGTAAGTAAAGTATAAGAGGGGAAGGCACCAAGATTTGATTTGAGAAAGGATGGATGTCTATATTATCAGGGTAAGTTATGTGTACCTAGTAAAGATGACCTGACGTTATAGATAATGAAGGAGGCACATAAAGTTCCTTGTTATATGCATCCTGGTAGTACTAAGATATATTTGGACTTGAAGTCTTAGTATTAGTGGTTGTGTATGAAGAGAGACGTGGCAGAGTATGTTGCTAGATGTCTAATATGTTAGCAGGTAAAAGTTAAGCATCAAGTTCCTTCTAGATTGTTGTATCCTATGGCAGTACCATAATGGAAGTGGGACAAGGTGACAATGGATTTTGTAATAGGATTGCTTATGACTAAAGGCAAATATGATGTTGTATGGGGGATTGTTGATAGATTGACCAAGATAGCTCACTTTATCCCTATCAGAATGGACCACTTAGTGGAAAAGTTGGCTAAATTATACATTGATGAGATTGTTAGACTTCATGGTGTACCTATGGCAATTATTTTTGATAGAGATCCTCGATTCACTTCTAGGTTTTGGAAAAAGTTACATGAAGCTTTAGGCACTAAATTGACCTACAGTATAGCCTTTCACCCTTAGACAGATGGATAATTAGAAAAGGTGATACAAGTGCTTGAGGATAAGTTATGTAGTTATGCCATTGAATTTAAAGGCAATTAGGATCAATACTTTTTTCTAGTTAGTTTACCTATAACAATAGCTATCAAACTAGTTTAGGCATGGCCCCATATAAAGTATTGTATTGTAGGAAGTGTAGAACTCTTTTGTGTAGAGTGAGATTAGGAAAAATAAGATATTAGGAGTTGATCTGACTAGAGATGTAGAGGAAAAGGTTAAAGTGATCAGAAAGAGATTGAAAGCTACAACTGGTAGGTAGAAATCCTATGTTGATATAAAGTGAAGGAATCTTGAGTATGCTATTAGTGAGAAAGTGTTCTTAAAGGTGTCTCTATGGAAGTAAGTCCTTAGATTTGGGAAAAAGGGAAAGCTGAGCCCCAGATTGATTAGCCCATATGAGATCACAGAGAGAGTGGGACCTCTAGCATACAGTCTAGCTTTGCCATCTGAATTGTCATAGATTCATGATGTGTTTCATGTCTCAATGCTAAGGCAAAATAGAATAGATCCCTCCCATATAATTCTAATGATAGATGTGTGAATACATCTAAACCTAAGCAATAAAGAAGAAAAAATACGGATACTAGCTAGAGAAGTGAAGCAGTTAAGGAACAAATCTATCTCTTTGGTTAAAGTCCTTTAGAGGTATCACAATGTAGAAGAAGCTACATAGGAACATGAAAAATAGATGATGGCTCAATACCCACATCTATTTACTCTAGGTAATTTTGAGGATGAAATTTCTTAAGAGGGGAAGAATTGTAATGCCCATAAGTTGAGGCCCTGTAAATAGTACCACTGAAGCTAGAAAGTGTTCCCGAAGTGCCGGGTCACCTTCATGAGCTTCGAGGTAGGGGTACTAGCCATGAAACTTTGAGGGGCCATAAAATGATGAAATTAACTTAATTTAAAGATTTAATAGAACTAATAAATTATTTTAGGCTGTAATCTAGTAGGCCATAGGGTCAAATGGAGTTTAGCTAGGAATGACTCGAGATGTGCTCAGACAGACCTTAAAATGCCATACCCTAAAGGTTAAAAATTCCCCTGAGTCCATTGGTGAAAGAATTTTTGAATTTCGAGGTCATTTGCAAACTTTCTTAATTTTAAGGTTTTACATGTAAATCGAGGCAGTTGGTTAACTATCCAATCGGTGGAATTTGGCTATGAAATTTATGACCCTCTAAATGGAACTAATCAAGGATTTTTAAAATAAACGCGATGTTTTTTGGAGGTCTGAGTGATTTTTTTAAAATTCCCCAAGTTTCTATCAACAATGAGCTTTTTTGAGGTTATTCAAGTGGTATATGGGCCCCACCTATACCACCTCAACCACTATATAAGGCATAAGGTGACACTTAAGTGGCCACTTGGCCATATCCACTCACCACCTCCTTTCTCCTTCTACTTTCTTCCTTCTCCCTCCTGACTCCATTTCCCCTTGGAAGCCACCATTTTTGCTTCAATTTATAAGCTTTTCCCTTGCCTATTCCACTAAAAATTGTGTCAAAAAATTGATTTATAAAGGTGTTAGAAGCCATAGAGGTGTCTAAAGCTTAAGAAAATTCAAGGGAGCTTCAGGCATACATTAAAGAAGACTAAAAGGGCAACTTTAATGTGTAAGTAATTCAGCCCTTTTTAATTTATTTCCTAGGGGATTTGATAATTCTAAGAATTTTATATGCTTGGAATTTGAATTGGAGATATGTGTGATTTTTGAAGGTGAGATGGCATGAATGGAGGCTAAGGAAGAAATAAGGTATTTGGTCATTTCTTTCAAGCTTGAAGTGAAGAATTCAACTCCTTTGATAGTGAGGTAAGTGAATTTAAGGCATTCAAAGCATGTGTGATGAAATTACTATGAATTAAGCTTAGAATCCTTATATGAAAGTAGTAGAAAATATGGCTAATTTGTGTGAGTTGATGGGCTAGGTATGTAATTAGACTAATTATATGTAGAATGAGTGCTTAAGATGGTAATTGGGTGGAAAGAATGCATGAGAGGGTGAAGTCCCTATTTGGTTAAGAGGTGTGTATGTGGTGTGTTAGGTGTTTATGGCTTGCTAAGGTAGTTTTGGCATGACCTCTAAGATATTTAACATGAATGATGCTTGAACTATAAGTGTAAGTGGTGAAAATTGTGAGTTTTGGTATGTGCTTTCTTTTGGCCGAGAGGTTCCTTATTGGGTAGGGTATGTGTATGGCATGTGTACTTGACATATGGTATGGTCTATGGCTTGCCATTAATGTCATGTGAGGTGTAGGTAAAGAGATTGGTGAATAAAGCTTATGTGTGTGTGTGTCTGTAATGTGGTCGAGGCATGATCAAAGTGTGTGTTGGTTTAGTTTGCATGGAAAAGGCATAATGTGCATGTAGGCATGCTTTTATGGTGTTAAAATGTGTATATGTGTGCTAAATTGTGGTTGAAATCATGTGTAAGGCAATTTAAGGTTATTGGTTGAGAGCTTTGCAAAGTTAAATGGCATGAAAATGAGGTATGGCCTAACTAGCATATGTGTGTGTAATGG
>CANXYI010777614.1:0-11633 GCA_948208565.1 Hura crepitans | reverse complement strand
TTCCATCACATATGGTCACACCAAATCATCATATTTCATACATTTATCATGCCATAAGTTATAAATTATTTTTATAACATTTATTTCATTTTCTATACATTTATTGCCATTTATTTCAATTATGCCATAAAATACATAATGCATTAAATGATTAATTAAGCCAAATCAAAGTGAATAAACTTACCAATTTAGGTTATACAGGACCCCGAAGTTAGCCTAAGCCTTTTCCTTGCCTCGGGAGGCTCAGGTTGTTGTCTCACCTACGAATACAAAAGGGTACAAACTTTAATAAATAATATAAAATAATTTACAAGTTAAAAAAATATTCTAAGCCTAGATACATACTCTAAAACATCCTAAGAACCCATAAAAAAATAAAATTTACGAAAAAAGAAAACTCGAGAGAGAGAAAGTTACTATTCACCTCAATTCTTTTCCATTTTTCTCTTGAAATACTCTACCTTTTCGAATGATTTTGGTGTCCATGGACTCATCTCAGAATGCTCATTGTTTCGGGTGTAAACTCACCTTGTGGGTCCCTCTGATGAGAGAGAAATCAATGAAGAAAGTGAGTGGAAGAGTGGGGCAGAAATTTGGAGAAAATGGGGAGTGGATGGTGTATTTGTGTGTGTGAAGGTAGAGGAGAAAATTTCTCCTTTTATAGTTTCCCAAAAATAATTTTTCTTTCCTTCAAAAAATTATTATAATCGATGAAAAAGTCGACTTTCCTCCATTCTTATCCCTAAAATTCCAATAATCTAAGCCCTAAATGCTCTCAAAATCTCGTGCCTAAATTCCAATAATAATCCAAAAAATTAATATAGTTTTATCCCAAAAATTGGGTAAAAATAGTTCCTGAACTCAACCAATTTTGATTCCAAAGCCATTGGATACTTCAGAATATTTGAGTATCAGGTTGTAATATTTTTAGATTATTTTCAATAACTTTTTATTTATTTTACGGTTTAGCTTTACCTGTAATACTATTCACAGGACACTGTCGTCAAATCTTAATTAGCATTTTTAACCATTCGAACAACTTCAAATTGGTTTCAAACTTTACCTAAAATTCTCTTGTAATTAATACTCCCCGTCAGTACGATTAGTGTGACTCGAGTCTCGAGAAGAACTATTCATCTTGAGAAGTAATATTGATACGAGTCAGGATTTTTGAATCATTACACTCATCCTCCCCTTTTCTTTTTCTTCTTTAATCTATCATCTCTTCCATAATTACACTATTGTATGATCTAATTGCCACTCTCCCTCCCTGTTTCTTTTTCTTCTTCAATCCACCATCTCTCTCATAATTATACTATTTTATGATCTAAAATTTATGTCCATCATCTTTAAGCACTAATTTCACCTTTAGTTTGGCTTAACTCATGATAGGAAGTGAGAAATGCTATTTGAGTGAATAGTGACACCTTGCCAAGTAAGTTCTTATTTTCTCGATTTTATATTTTTCTAAGGTTGGTTTTAATGCCAATTGGATATATATATATATATATATATATATATATATATATATATATATGCTTAAAATTAAATTTGGATGGGTAAAGAATTTATTATGATTTTTTAAAGTGAATTATGGTTATATTTATAGGGAAAGAAGAAAAAGGGATCGAAAAGGGCAAGGATAAGGCTTAGTTAGAGTTTTTGGAATATTTTGGCAATTATTGTAAGTAAGTTCAATAAGGTATACCTTGGTTTATGATAAATGTTGATATTCAAGTGTGTGTTTTATGGTGTATGGCATATGTGTGTGATAGTAAATATGATTTAATGACTATGTATGATATAAATGTTATTAATTTAATAATAAGGAAAGGTTTAAATGGATGGAATGATGTAAAAATAAGAGGCATAAATTATAGAGGCTATGGCCAAAATGTGTGTTTAGTGCATGCATTAGTGTGCATGTGAAATTTGACTTAAATTGAATTTGTATGATTTGAACATGTTTGAAAAAGCAATGAATAAGAAAGAGATTTAGAAGGGAAAAAGGCATTATGGCCAAAACCTATGCATGACGAGGTTAATGAGGTGTACGTGTATTTAGGCATGAAATTAGCTTAAATATATAGGATAGATGATATAATGCATGAAAATAAAAATATTATGAATTGGTATGTGATTTAGATACCTATGGTTAATTGGTTTTGCTTAGGCTAACGGTATGGAAATGTGAATTAATGAATATAAATATAGTATGAGATTATAAAAGGAATGAATAAGAGTAAAAATGTATGAAAATGAATGTGAAATGACCATTAATCCCATATGGCCTAATGGTACATGATGGACATATTATGCATGAACATGACTTAATAATATTCAATGTGGTATATAGGTATGGTATAATAGAAAGTTTAAGAAATGGTGTGAAATAGAGAGGTTATGACTTTTAAAAGCACATGGCTGAAAGGTATGTTAAGACATGAACTTACTTTCATTGAATGATTGCATAAGAATGTTATGTGATGGAATGAATAGTATGATAGCTATAGAAAGCATCAAACTTACATAAATTGATGATTGAGTATGACATTCCCATCATAAGTGCTATGTGTATAATGAAACTTATAAAATATATTTGTGAAATGAAGCTTAATGACATGTAATGTAATGAACATGTAAATGCATAACCTTAAAGGGTGAATGGATGATGAAATATGCTCCAAAGAAAATATATGACCTTTTGATGAAACTATAGAAAATAATAGAGTATGAACTCCTCAGGTATGAAAAGTGAAATGTTCACATAATAATAAATTTATAAAATGATATTAAGGCCTATATGTGTTAGATAGCCTACTAGATAGGTTAACTGATTAACTAGGGATGTAGTAGCTGCTAGGACACTAGAATATCCCATCTTAATGATGGGTGCAAGCATTAAGGTTCCGAATGGGATCTCACACATTTTATGATTGATAATTCACATGATGATATGTTAGTGCAAGTGCAGTTGCTATTAAGGTCCATAAGGACCACTACACATATGCTATATGATGATTATGATATGTTACATGAGTGTAGCCATAGAGGTAAAAAATGGGGACCTCTACACAACCTTTAAGATGGGTGTAGCCATCACGGTTCTGGATGATAACCCTCACATATGGATCATTAGATATGATATTATATGTTTGCAGCTGTAGAGGTCTAAAATAAAGGCCCCTATACAACCTTAGATCCCATTATCTAGTGTTAAGGATATGATCTCTCGAGTATAGGCCAATAACTTAAGTAATTGAACTATTATAGGCTTGAAAGATTAAAATTTAATAAAGTTATAAAGGTTATTAATTAATAATACTAGGTTGACTAAATGTGATAATTTAGGTAATGCAAAAATGGTCATGATGAATTATAAATGTTAATGAATATGCATTCATGCCCTCAAAATTATTTATGCATGTTAGCATGTAACATTGTAATTCTTGTAGGTTAAATGGACTTAAAATAAAATAAGCATGCAACTATAATATGAAAATGGTGATTAAATTAAATGAAACAAGATAAGCAATGAAAAATAAATAGTAAGCTTCATCTAGATAAGCTAATACAGTTATTTATTTTCTAATTCTAGCACATATGTGTCATGTTAATGTGTGTGATGTTGCATTTGCTTATGCGTGCAATGTATATTTTATTGAATTCACTACTAAGCATATGTTTAACGTATCAGTTTTCTCTAATACATAGGTTATAGGTAGTTCGTGTGACTCAACCTCAAAAAATAGCATTAGTGTAGCAAGGCAAACATCCGATTTCAAGTATACATAAATATTGCCTTTTATTTGTAAACATAGAATGCATAAGTAAAGGCGCTTATATACAAGGTTATAATGAATATAATCTAAAGTCTATAATTAAACGAAATGGATTGTAAATGTAATATGAATTTTACATATAATGATAAATGTATGGAATTAACCTATACATGCTTACTTGAAAAATGTTATTCATGTATGTACATGTGATTGAATACATGTTTACATGTGATGAGTTGGCAGTTATGCCTAGTGATATGGGTTGATAAATGGGTTTATGTGAGTCAGGAGGACCTATAATGAGAAATAGGTGTTGGAAAAGTTATAAAAGGGTCTTTATTATGGGTTAAAATTTTTGGTTTTTCTCCCAAACAGCCATTATGCTATCAAGTTTTCATTAAAATAATACTCGTAATTAATTCAGTAAAAAAGGACTCATAAATAGGTGCATACAAGTTTGATAAGAAAGTCAAATTTTTCTCATACATTATAAAAAAGCTCTTACAAGATAACTTACAATGGTATATTAAGAAAGGTTTTAAAAAGATAAACGAATAACATGATGTCCCTTATTTAGGTCTAGAGGTGGATCGGGTAAGGGGTGTCACATTATTGTATGGCAAAATATCATATAAGTGAGAAATAAAGATGGGACATTTTATTAAAAAGATAAAAGTTTTTAAACTTTAAGTTTATTCATAATTACAAAACATTAATAAAGACATAAGAAGAAAGGATAAAATATAGGCTTGAAACTTTCTTGGGATTAAATAACTAGTGAGATAAAGTTCACTCTTCTTTCATAAATTAATGTGTGATGGCCTGTGCATTGGTGATATTCATAAAAGAGATCTAAGTGATGTCCAAGTAATCCTTATGAGTGAGTGAGCCTATAGGTAATGGTTATAGCTTCCTTTCTTCTATTAAGCTTTTAAAATGCCATGACAAGGGCTTACCTTTAAGCATAAGGCATCTTAAAGGTCTATTCTTCGTTAAGCAAGATCCTTTCTTATTTTGATGCTCTCTCTTTATCTCATGTCATTGTGAAGATTTGGCATTTGATACAGGACTAGATGAGGTATTAGCCAAGCTATTAGTGGTGGCATTTAGCATCTCCTATTTGAAAGTTGCAAAAGCTTATTTGAACTGACCATAAGTTAAGGGAGCATCTTATGGTCTCTTCACTATAGGTTGAGTAGCTACAAGTGGGTCTTTAGCATGTATTATGGCTTTTATTTCTTCTTTGAAATGACCTATGACTTTCATCACCTCTTTTTAAGAAATTAGGGCATCTCAATCATCAACTATGATTTGGGGTAGGAATCAAAGGACCCTTTGAGGGTGAAAGAGGGGAATTTATTAATTGATTGGTTACAAAAAGGTCTTTACCAATGCTATCCAATAATTGGTCTTTAATAGCTATTAACCACAAAGGGTTAGTACATAATGCATGGTAATTATTAAATTTACATGACGTATGTATGCATGAAACACAACATAGACAAACACATACAAATTGCCTTCTAACCTTTTTTCTCTCACACACGTGGTCTAGCCATAACTATCTTAGATAGGCTTTATTCAAGGGTTAACAGGGAATGCAAGAACATGAATAGTGCATGATTTCAAATTAGCAATATGTCGCTCCTTGTTCAAAGCATACAAAAGGTTTTAATGGCTCTTGTTGGATGAATTCTGGCTATTTCAAAACAAAAATTAGTTTAATCCAACCTAGTTACAAAAGGCCCAATGAATTAAACCTTGTCATTTACAAAAGGATGAAATTCATTTCACAATAGCAGTCTAAATCACATATGATAAAATTTATTATGATATTTTAAGAAAAGTGTATCAAGGCCAATTACATGAAGCTATGGTGTAACACCTAAAAAATCCTGGGTTTGGTGAACAGTGCTTCATGGGGCATGAATAGAGATCCCAATAGCCGGGACACTAACTGGACTAAATGAAGGGATAAATTATTTAGAGATCACATAGTGAATTTTAAATTAGAACGAGATCATTAAGTGGCTTAAAAATATTAAAAAAAAAGGTGTTTTAATGGTAGTCTAATTTTGTTTAGAGCTAAATCAAAATTTTAGAGTTTTTACCTGAATTAACCCAAAAGTTTCATGACCTGATGTCCTAATATTCTAAGGGATTTTATAGAATAGGAATCTAAATTTTTGGAGACCAAGAAAATTGCCAAAAATAAAAAGAGGAAAGTAAAGGAGAAAAAATAAGGGTATAATTATAAAAATTAAAAGAAATGAGTTAAATGGCATTTTTTGCCCTAAGATATTTTTACTAAGTCAAAATGGTAGCCACAAATAGATGAAAAATAATAAATAAAAAAATAAAAAGAAAGATAAGAAAAGATAGAGATCGGGGGACAAGAAGAAAGATAAAGAAAGAAAAGAAAAAAAAAAGAGAGGCGAAGAAAAATCAGTCAAGTTTTTATTTCGGCAAATAGAAAATGAAACAAAGGAGAAGGAGAAAATAATGGTAGAAGAAAGAAATTCAACAGCTTAGAAGATTTATTCCTCTCAAGTCTACCGAATTAAATTTTTCTTTTATCTGAAAATGGCAAAACAATAAAGAGAATTTAGTTAGTCCTTCTTTTTCTCTGGATTTTATTGTGTTAAATTTGTTTCACTTAGTAAGGGATTTAAGAAATTTTTGGAAACTTATTAACCAGTATGGATTTCTAATGTTGTTGTCAATATTTAGTGAGGGAAAAAATTAAGAGTGCTTGCAGCTTTGCCATTGACTCTCTTATTGCGATTTAATGAGATAAATTAAGGTATTCTCATTAATTTCCTATAAATTTTAAACCTTAGAATTGCAATTAAATGGTTGAGATTCTTATTAAGAAAGAACTAAAATTTTGATAAAATATAGAGTTTAGCAGAGATGAAATTAAAATTTTGTGCTATAATTATTGCTGCTATAGATTATTTAAGATATTAAGGCCCTTCTACTATGCAACTATTCTAAGTTTTTGTGGAAATTTTTGTTGATATTAGGATTATATAGAAATGGACTATATTAGAGCTGGAGTTTGAGATAGACTTAAATAGAATAAAGGTTAGTGTTTATCCGCATTAATTTATGTCCTAAGTCTTTGAATTGGGGGTTGTTAGAAGTGGCTAGTAATGTGTTAAAATCATAAGGATACTAGGTATAACTTTAACATGTTTAATTTGTACTGGATTAAAGAAGTTTAAAGAGTAATAGATGAGTTTGTAAAGTTTTATTGGCAATAGTTGAGAACTTAAAGGAAATTCAATAATTTTGGGGAAAAAGAGTAATTGGAATTGTATATGAAAGAGGCTGAACTAGAAAATTCAATAGAGAGAAGAAAGAGATTAAGCTAGAAGTTGATAGCATACGAATTTCTGCTAACTCAAAATTGAACTACTAAGTTTGCAGCATAGGACTAGTGACTAACTGCTTTGAGAAAATTAGCTGATGAGTTTGAGAGTACAGTTAAGGCAATGTAAAGGGGATATGTTGCTATTATGTTTCAAGATAGCTTGAGCATTTGGATTCGATAGTGGCTAAGAGGCTCCTTAAACCTATTTGTACATATCCAAGTTTACTATGTTAATATGTTAATTACATATGTATTTTGGTACTTAAAAGCATAAAACAAGTTTATAGATATATATGTTTATATGTGATAGTCAATTGATGTTAGTTAGTAATGTCATGGCAAAAATCTTTTAGTTTGAAATGAGTTTGTTTTGTTGATATCTTACATAATGATTAATGAAATTCTATTGGCAACTTGCTATGTTTTTATGTTTATTAAACTAGGAAACGACCATTCTACGTTGTCATATTCATAGAATTAACTTATTTTATTGATCATTTCTAATTTTTACAAGTTATATTAATTAGTTATAGTTCGAATTTGAATGCAAAATATATATTATTTTACTTTTAATTGAGGATATGAGGTATTAGTTTGGAGTTATGAACTAAAAATCCATTTTTGCAAATTATCTTATTTAAGTTTCATGTCCAGTTTTTTACATAAAAGAAATAATCATAGAAGTTGAAATAGTTAGGTCAAAGTTTTATTTTGATTTTAGCATAAGTACATCAAGTGAAAATAGGGTATGGTTATATGGTAGGAACCGAGATTTTTGCTTTTGTATGCATCTCATAAGGTTTTGGTGACTTGTATGCCTAATGTGAAAGAGGTAATGTTTGATACATAGACATTATACATGTAAAATAAGAACATGCATAACTAAATGATATATAGTCATGCTAATTTGTATGTGCAATCCTAAAATCTATAGTATGTCATGTATAACTCCTAATGATAAGGCATTTAAATGATAAATGAGACTATTATAATAGGAAGGTGTAATGTAACTTAGGATGGAGCTTAGACAAAGTATAGTCCTTGTCTTTTCTTTTCATTGAATGTTCTTATGAAATTGACATGAGAATAAAGAAATATCATAAGATTCATAAATAGGTATAGAATAATGGGTGATACATACGATACATGTGATGATAAGTGTTAAAATGTTAAGTGTATTCACTTAAGTATGTTAATTATGTGTATTACATCAATTAAAGAGCTTTTGTGATGTGCAATAAATGCATATGAGTATGCTTTTTGGCATATAAATGAGTTAGTTTACATGTTGATGATATTTAAATAATGATATGTGTGTTTAATTAAGGAATTGAGATTATTATGTATGGAATATGTCTTGGCCGAAATATGCTAAGAGTCGTTATGTTTGTGTGTGATGATGATGTTAAACATATTACTTAAATTTATGCTTAAGCATAAGTTAAATAAGATTATATGCATGGTGGGAATGTATAACATAAAAGTGATATGAAAATGACCTAAAGTATGAAATGTACAGATTATAAATAATGACATGTTTATGGCTAAGTTGGTAACACATATAATTAACATACTTAAATATTGGCTCAATAAAACAAATGTATAAGAAGATTTAAGTAAATTAATGCATGAAATTTATGGACATGTACATAGTTTATAGGAATAATATCTACCTTATGCATGCATCATTGATGATGCTCATGTAAATTATGGTATTCAACTTATATGTGCCCATATGATCTTTTTATGCTATATATGCTTTTGTTTATGTTAATGATGTTATGAGTGCATAAAGATATGTGGGTGTATGTACACACATTATTGAATACATGGTTAATCCTTATTGTCATAAACACATTTATGCCTTGCATCATAATGAATATTAAAAATGCATAGTTTGAAATATTAACATATAAAATGACCTCTTATTATTGAAATTTTTAGTATGTTTACTTATTTAAAAAAAAAATTGGTTTACCTTATATGTGAGACTTGAATCATGATTGTATAGCATAAGAAACTTAGATATACCACTAAGTAATGTTGCCTAGTGCATTGTTGTAATTATGCGATGTGTAGGTTTTCTTGGATTAGAGTTAAGCAACTAAAGCTACCTGATGGTTGCATACAAGGATATTGTGAAGTGAAAGACATATGTATACAAGATCATCATAATGTATAAGTGTATAAAGTAGATGTATACATAAGGCTAATATGAGTTTTGTATAAAGGAATTTGAACTTAGTAATTTATGTAATGAAATGTAATCTATTCAGTATGGTGATGTAACATTTTAAAGGTTGTTTATGTTTGCAATGTTGGAAGTATGATTGTGATGACTTTAGATATATGATGATATAATTTTGATGATGATAGTTGGGTTTGCTTATGATATATGTTAAGTTCCAATAAGGTATGTTATTTTATAGTTTGAAATAGAGATGATGGACTATATTGATGAAGTATGGATGTTATAATTTTTAAAAAAGTGTTTCTGAACATGTTTTTAATTTGGGATAGTGTCATCGGATAGCCATTATGCTACTAGATTTTTGATACAATGCCTCCAAATAGTCTAACCTACTATTGGGTTTTTCTATTTATGATTATTAACATTTTAAGCTCTATGAGATTTAAAGAAAAGTTTTTTTAATAACCTAGATAGAAGAAAGTAAATTTTGGTTTCATGACATTTTTCATTTAATTCAAAAACTAAACTGGGTAAGGGGTGTCACATATGGTATAATACATTCTCAAAGTTTATGGTCCTCCAAATGGGGTTCCTCCAAATAGGTTTTTCCTAATCACGAGTAATAACAACCTATTCATTCACTATTTTATATACCTTTAGGTACAAGGCTTGGAGTGGTGATTATCATCCCTAATAATCCACCAAAGTGAAGAAAAATAGTTGCAAGCTTTAAAAAGCCACTAGAGGTAAAATGGGTTGCCTAACTTATTCTAAGGCTTTATAATGATATGTAATTTTGAGAAATGATAAACCTTAGAACCATATATTCATCCAATATTAATTATAGGGCACTTTTGGAGTAAATTCTCATAAGGGAGCCCCTAGTGGAGTCTTTAACTGGATGTACCTTAATCCTGGCACTCAGGCTGGACCTCAAGAAATAGGCCTTTAGAAGGCATGTTCCCAAAATTCAATACCAAGATAGGAGCTTGAGTATCCCCTACAAGGCGGTTTACCTAGTAGTGAGTGTGACTCACCACTTGAGTGGCTAATCTGAGAAGTAAATTAAAGAGATTTTGGGTTTAGGAATTCCCTCTTATTCATGCCCAACACATAATACCAATTTTTTATCTCTATAGTTCTAATTTTTTTACTTCCACAAATATGTGATTATTGCAATTAATTAAACAAGTTTACATGCCAAAAGCGATTAAATTAAAACAAGAAAAGATATTATACTTTAAAATAATAAAATTTGACATACGTGACATCGAGTAAATTTATTAATTTGAGGAAATTATTCCAAAATCATTTTATTAGATAGAATGAACATTAGTTCTTAAAAACGACTTATTAAAAGAGTCTCCATTTTATTTATTAAAATCACTTTTCTTGGGGATTATGGAACTTTGGTTCCAAAATCATTTTTTTTAATAAAAATATTTTACTCTTAATCAAACAAAATCATTTTTGGTTATCAAAACATTGGTTCTAAATCTTTATTATTTTAAATGTTTTTCATGAAATCCTTCTCTTATTTAAAACTATTATTTGTTCAATTTTACAAACTTTAGGGAAGAGGACTTTGGTCCTCAAAGGTTATTAAGTTAAAACATTTATTTATTAAAATATTATCCTTTTACCAAATTGAAACAATTTTAGGCATTTGGGAATTTTGATCCTAAAATTCTTATTTTTATGCAACTAAGCCCTTATTTTCTATAAAACATTTATTTGTGACTTTAGTTATTTAATCAAATTAGAAAATCATTTTAAACTACCTATTACAATACACATAGAATTATACATGGAAATATTTAAGACAACTACAACTGAAAATCTTACTACAAGTAAATCTGGAAAAAGATAAAAATAATTAATTATAGACTAAAGGTCTATATGGAACCCATGAGCATATACAAACTTGGTCTGCACATACTTCATGCCTCCACTAGAACATAAAAATATAGAAAAACAAATAGAGAAATATATATAAATGTAAGTCCACATGGACCTCAAAAGATAGGCTGTAGGTATGAGAATAGATCTGCATGGATAAAAACTCTGTAGTAGGGAAGATTCATGCAGACTTATTATGATAAAAAGAAAAACTATTATCTCCTATTTTCACAAACAATAGGAGTACAATACAACAAGAGGGATGTATGTATGAGAACAAATAGAACCTATAATAGTTAATAGTAAATAAATAAAAGAGCAAAAAAGGATAAAAAGAACATAGAAATGATCTCCCCTCTCTAATAGGATAGACTTATTAAAATGA
>CANXYI010777541.1:0-11792 GCA_948208565.1 Hura crepitans | reverse complement strand
TAATTATCTCTGTAGTATGACAGGCTGCTACTAAGGCTAAAAGGTCTCGAATCTTTTTAAGAGCAACCAGTTGCATGACATCTAAGTTTAACCCCTTCTCGAACTTCTTACCGTGGTCCTCTTCTATATTGACCACTGCCTTCACATACCAGCTCAAGCAAGTAAATTCCTTCTCATACATAGAGATTATTCTGTATTTCTACCTGAGATCCATAAATTCCTCGTATTTCTAGTCCAGGTAATGCTCAGTAACATACTTTTCCTTGAATTCCTTCAAAAAGAAATCCCAGGTGATATTTACAGCTGTCTTGTGTTTAATGATTGCTTCCTACCATTTCACTATTTCTTCTGACAGCATTGAGATGGCACATGTAGCATACTCATCTTGTGGGCATCACAACTATTGCATAATATGGACTATCTGGTCTAACCAGTACTTCGCTCTATTGAACTCATCTAACTCTTGCCCCTTAAAGAATTTAGCTCCATTCTTAATCAGTCTCTCTATATAAGTCCTCTAAAATGCTGGCTATTCTTGTGGCACTAGAGGTGGAATAGCTTGTGCATTAGCAACTGCAGCAACAATTATCGCAATAGCTGCACAACCACTGTTGCTTACCTAATAGACTTTAGCATCATCTACAACTAAGTAGGTGGACCCTTCTATTTAGGAATAGCATGTCTAGTATCATTGGGGCTCATATACTCGAGTTGTGCCTCCCCTTGTCCAAAGGTTGAAGGAGCATGACTTTTTAACCCTTCTTTCTCAGTAGGCGTAGCACTACTACTCATATCCCGTACCTAAAGGAAAAAGAAATAGATTATAAGCCAAAGATGTAATAATATTTGATATAAATGTATTACGACTCCTAAAGTGCTTTTGTGTAACCCTTAGGTCTAAAGGAAACCCCAACCAGATGCTCTGATACCACTAAGTGTGGCACTTTCCACCTAATCAGTACACTGGACCCAAACGAGGGATACGCACACGTAAAATAATATCCAGTTTCGTTATCCAAAATCACTTAAAATTTAAAACTTTTATATAAGAAAAAATTTCTTGACAAAAATATGAAATAAAACATTAAAAACCTTTTGGCATGCAAATTGAGGTAAATATTGAGGTCATCATATCAAAAATTTGACAGCATAATAGCTGTACCGAGACACTTTTCCAAATTTTTACTTGCTTAAAAACACTTCTATATCATTATAAACTCATCTCCAACTTTAATGGGTCCTTTTGACCCTTCAAACTCAACATAAAACACAATGAGACTTAGGCTCTCCACAACCAGCATTCTCACATGCAATCTCATATGAAATCATTCAACATGCAAGAAATAGAAAAGCAAAATCAATAGTTAAAATATTTAAGTATAAAAACCCGCTACAAAATGTAGATTAGACCCGATCCCTCTGGGATCATAAGAGCACACTAACTATATAACTATTACATTTGCATCACCACTACTATTACAAAAAGAGTACAAAAAAACCCACGTAGGGGTTATCTTCGTGTGTCCTAGTATATAGAAGCTTTGGCTTTAATCTGCTGCCCTGTTACCTACGCATTGCAAACAAGCAATGTGCTAAGCTTTTGCTTTATGGTGTAATCACTTTAACTTGTAAAACAGTTATTTTTAACATGCCATATATACACACAAGCCATTTTTTATCTAAATCACAAACAAGCAAATTTGGTGTCCTATATGGAAATATGCATAGTTCAAACATAAACAATGCATTTTGATAGCATAATTACTAAGGCATTATATAAACATCAAATAACCACAATTTAATTGATACAATACATTACAGACATAAAGTCATGATCTTTATAGCATTTTAATAAACATATTATAATAATGCATTGTAAGAAATCATAATATACATATTTTTCAGGTCATAGTACCCTTATGCACACATAGACCCATTTATGCACATCATAATAATAATTACATCATTTATAGCCATATGAATGCTAATAATCATAATTAAACACCTTAAGACCGGTTTTTATGTCATTCAGCCTACTTATATCCATATGTCACATATTAATTAACATATAATACCAAATTATACATTGTTGAGTCATTTTAATTATTTAACTTATGCCCATATTAATAAGAGAACTAACTAAGACTGGATAATGAAATTTCTTAGGCTCAAAGGCACTCATACCCATAGGCATGTATACTTAAGCCCGAAGCTCTCACATGTATAGATGTGTATCACTTAGGCCCAAAGGCTCTCACATCTATAGATGTGTAACCCTTAGGTCCAAAGGCTCTTATACCCTTCAGGTATGTAATCTTAGGCCTGAAGGCTCTCATGCCCATCGGCACATAATCTTAAGCTCGAAGGCTTTCACATCCTCAGATGCATAAACAAACTTAGACCCGTAAGCTCTCATGCCTATTGGCACATAAATCAATGACTTGTAGGTCCTATACCTGAAGGTATACTAGTAATGGCTACAATCCTAGTTGATCGATCAACCTATCTAAACTAAGTTGTCTAACTATATAGGCATCATTAAACATGTCATTATGTGTCAAATTAAGTAATTTCACTTTTTATATTATTATATTACTTAAAGACACCATTGGCCCCATTGCAACTTTGCATGGCCTAAACATATACACTTAGCCAACTTAGGCCTATTGATGTCCATTATACCTATAGGATTCATTTCCGAGGTGTAATGGCATTGGAACACAACAACATATCAATATGCCATATAAAAACACAAATATCAACTCAAACAACCATTTCATGGCATTTTTCAATATTTACATTCAAATGGTCATACATTGCCTCATCATGCATTTATAACACATATATATTCATTAAATGTCAAAAATCCATCTTGAACATATTAGCACATCACATTCATGCACATACGATACTTTCTAATCGACAAGAACATCCGCACACATATTAGTGCGCTTATTGATTCAAGTACGCATAATGTCATGAACTTAAGTAGTAAGTCATTTTATGGTATTCTACTATACTTTACATCCATGATACATGTTCGAATCATATAATAACCATATGCATGCATTTTTAAGCATACGACACACAATATGGCATATTTAGTTTTCAACCCGCATAATGCATTCCTACGAATTCCTAGCATTCATATAATTCCATCACTTGTAAACACACTAAACCATTATATTTAATGCATTTATCATACCATCTGTCATAAATTTCAATCATAGCATTTATTGGATTTTCAAGCATTTTATTACAATTAATACTAACATGGACACAAATGCACATAACCATTTTCATGCAAATTTTAGGCAAATTAAGGTGATTACACATACCAAACAAGGTCATACAGGACACATAAAGTCAGCATAGGCCTTCTCCATACCTCAAAAGGCTCTGGTCATCATTTTGCCTATGAATACAAAAGGGCACAAAAATAAAAAATTAATATAAAATAATATAAACATCAAAAAAATATTTTGAGCTTATATATGTACTCTACAACACCCAAAGAACCTGTAAAAAATAAAATTTGCAAAAAAGAAAAACCCGAGAGTCGGGAGATTACTATTCACCTCAGGATTCTTCTTGATTTCTCTCGAAATACTCCATCGATCTCGATGATTTTGGTGTCTATGGACTCATCTCGGGACCCTCTTTAATTCAGGTATAGGCTTGTAGAGTGGGTCATCTTGAGGAAGAAGAAATTAAAGGAGAAAGCGAAAGGAGGAAGGGATGATTTTTTTGCAAAGGAATGGGGTGTGGAGGTGTGTTTATGGTGTATATGGGAAGGAGGGAAAACTTCCCCTATTTATACCCTTCCATAAAAATAATTTTCTTTCCTTTGAAAAATTATTATAATTAATAGGAAAGTCAATTTTTTTCCCATTTCTATACCTAAAATTCCATAAATCCAAGCACTAAATCCTCCCAAAATCTTAAGCCCAAATTATGATAATAACTTAAAAAATTAATATATTTTATGTCCAAAAAATTGGGTAAAAATAGTTCCCGAACTCAAAAAATTTTGATTCCAAAGCCCTTGGACTATTTGAGTATTAGGTTATAATATTTTTGAATTATTTTGAGCAACTTTTTATTTATTTTATGGTTCAGCTTTGCCTGTAGCACTATTCATAAGACATTGCCGTAAAATCTTAATTAACATTTTTAACCATCTGAACGACATTGGATTGGCTTCAAACTTTGCCTAAAATTCTTTTGTAATTAATACTCCCCACTCGAGTTTTGAGAAGCACTATTCATCTCGCAAAATACTATTCACCAGAGTCAGGATTTTTAGGTCGGTAGATGGATGGACCTAAAAATGACATTTTTGAAGGTGAAAAATTCCAAAGAATCTAATGGTAAAGGAATTATAATTTTCAGAGGTTGTTTGATATTTATTTGAAATTTCTTAATTACGCAAGTGAACAACTGACTTAGTTCCTTTTAAAGTAATGATTTGAGATTTTAGAGGGCCCTTAATGGGCATTATTGAGAACTTTTAGCACTGAAAACATGAATTTTGAAGGCCTAAAATAATTATTTTGAATTTTTAAAGATTGAATTAAAAATTAGATTAAAAGGGACCGTCGAATCAACATGCGATGTGATTCAGGCCCTTTAAATGTTTAATATCAAAGGGTGGACATATGTGGGGTGGCTACATGTGCCAACCCAACTTCCTTCCTATGCTCTCCCACCATGGTTGATGCCATTCTCTCAACTCTCCATCTCTTTTTTTTTCTATTTTGCTCCTATAATTCTAAGCCAATTCCACCAAAATTTATATCAATTTTTGCCTCCACAGTCTCCTAAAGCTCCTCCCACTAAAAGAATTTGAAGAAAGTGTCTAATTTGAGAGATATGAGCACTTGATGAATAGTGCCTAAAGTGAGTAAAAATGCTTCTTTCTCAATTTTTATTTTACTATTAGGTTGTCCTAAGTAAGCCATGATTAATCATGTAACTAGCTTATGATTTGGAGTTGTGTAGGATTTTTTAGAATTTTTCAAACCCTAAATTGTGTATGGTTGTAAGGAAAGAGAAGAACATTGAAAGAGAGAAGTGAACCAAGCCTTGAAGAGGTGGAATAAAGGATTTTAAGGCCCTAGGTATGTGTATTTAATGTAATATGTGTTGTCAAAAAAGTTAGTGTTAATGTGTGCATGTGTTAGTGTGCATGATTGATTAATGTTAAAAGTTCTGGGGGACTAGATGGGTCCAAGAGATGTGAGGTGGTTGAGAATAATTATAGAAGTGTCTTTTTATTGGTTTAAAATTTTGGTTTTTCACTTGACAGCATAACAAAATTTCTGTAGATTGTGAAACTCCTTATTAAAATGGTTTTTTCCTTTAATTACAGGCATAAGTAGTATAATATAAGCAGATGACATAAAACTACCATAAGGTTAGTATTCAAGTGCTAGTCAGTGAAAGTTAAATGAAAGGTAGAGTGGGGTAGAATAAGGATGGGTGACTTAATGGGAAGGTAGCATCTCCTATCGAGTCCAATGAGGGGTTAAGTAGAGGGTGTTACATTAGGTGGTATTAGAGCTAGTTTAGGTGGTTCTAGGCATAGGATGCATAAGTGCCATAGTCTAGGGTTTTGTGTGAAGTAAAGCTATACTGTATGAGGCTAATTATCTATTACCCACCATATTTCTTACAATAGTACTCACATAAGGTTACTGGTGCACTAGAGGCTAGTGCCTAAGGTTTCTATTGAGATCTAACTTGTGACCTTTGCTTCAATTTTTGGGTCTGATACTACGTCATTGTTGTTGTGTCTACTCCTTTTTCTGTCTCTTATTTGACATAAGAGGAGAGCTACCTTGAGCCTAGTCATAAGGCCTCTTTATCTAAAAACTTCCCTATTTTTCTTTCTCAATTTCTTTTATAGTATGAGCTGTGGCCACCAAAGTAGTGAAATCTTTGATCTTTATTGTTGCCACATGCAACTTGATGTCATAGTTTAACCCTTTCTTGAACCTTTAACCTTTTGCACCTTACTACCTCATTTGGTACCATTTCTTTTGTATATCTACTCAACTAAGGAAAATCTTTTTCATATTCTTAGATAGAGTGTTGTTTTTACTTAAGATCAATGAACTCTTGTCTCTTCTTATCTAGAAATTCTCTATGATATTCTTAAAATCCTATAAGAAAAATTCCTATGTCAAATCTTTTTCTGCTTTATGCTTGGTAATGCCATCCCACCATCTAAAAGCCTATTCTTGGTAGAGAGATATAACACCTAAGAAATGTGGTTTCATGAATAGTACTTCTCAAGGCATAAATAATATCTCCCAAGGACCCGAGGTACCCTATGGTGGTAAAAGGGGAAGTACTTGTCATAAAACTTTGATAGGCTAGAAAATAATGAAAATTTTTAGCAGAACCAATAAATCATTTTAGGTTGAGAACAAGTAAATAGTGACTTTAGTTGGCACTATGTTGGAGAGTCTGAGGATGTGCCTAGATAGACTTAAAAATGGCATTTTTGAAGGTGAAAAAGTCTAAAGAATATAATGGTGAAGGAATTATAATTTTTGCACTCGTTTGATATTTATTTGAAATTTCTTAATTACGTAAGTGAATAGTTAACCTAATTCCTTTTGAATTAATGACTCAAGATTTTAGAGGGCTTTTAATAGGCACTATTAAGAATTTTTAGCACTAAAAACATGAATTTTGGAGGCTTAGAACAATTATTTTAAATTTCTAAATCTTAAAATGAAAATTGGATTAAAAGGGACTGTCAGATCTACACGTGGTGCGATCCAAGCCCTCTAAATGTTTAATATAAAATGGTGGACACATGAGGGGTGCCCATATGTGCTAACCAATCTTCCTCCCTATGCTCCCCTACTATGGTTGACCCCATTCTCTTACCTCTCCCTCTTTTTTTTCTTGTTTCCTCCCACAATTCTAAGCCAATTCTACCAAAATTTACATCAATCTTTGCCTTCACAATCTCCTAAAGCTCCTCTCACTGATAGAATTTGAAGAAAGTGTCTAATTTGAGAGATATGAGCACTTGATGAATATTGTCTAAAGTGACTAGAAATGCTTCTTTCTCAATTTTTATGTTATTATTAGGTAGTCCTATGTAAGCTATGATTAATTAAGTAACTAGCTTCTGATTTAGAGTTGTGTAGGATTTTTAAAAAATTTTCAAACCCTATACAGTGTATGGCTAACATTGAAGGAGAGAAGTGAATCAAGCCTTAAAGAGGTGGAATAGAGGATTTTGAGGCCCTAGGTATGTGAATTTAATGTAATATGAGTTGTTAAAGGAGTTAATGTTCATGTGTGCATGTGTTAGTGTGTACGATTGATTAATGTTAAGTTTAGTTTCGAGGGACTATAAGGGTAAAAAAGATGTGAGATGGCTGAGAATAATTATAGAAGTGTCTTTTTATAGGTTTAAAATTTTGGTTTTTCACTTGAAAACTATTAGGCTACCAAAATTTTTGTAGATTGTGAAACTCCTAATTAAAATTGTTCTTTGATTTAATTACAGGCATAAGTAGTATAATGTAAGTAGATGACATAAAACTAATATGAGGTTAGTAACCGGGTGCTAGTTAGTGAAAGTTAAATGAAATACAAAGTGGGGTAGAACAAGGATGGGTGACTTAATAGAAAGGTAGCATCTCCTATCAAGTCTAATGAGGGGTCGAGTATGGGGTGTTACATTAGGTGGTATTAGAGTTGGTTTAGACGGTTCTAGGCATAAGATGTATGAGTGCCATGGTTTACAATTCTGTGTGAAGTAAAGGTACACTATATGAGGCTGATTATCTGTTACCCCTATGTTTCTTACCACATTACTCATATAAGGTTGCTGGTGCACTAGAGGCTGGTGCCTAAGGTTTCTATTTAGATCTAACTTGTGACCTTTGCTTAAATTTTTAGGTATGATACTGACTTTATTATTGTTGTGTCTACTCCCTTTTTTGTCTCTTATCTACCATAGAAGGATAGCTACCCTGACCTTAGTCAAAAGGCCTCTTCCTCTGAAAACTTTCCTATTTTTCTTTCTCAATTTCTTTTATAGTATGAGCTATGGCCACTAAAGTAGTGAAATCTTTGATCTTTTTTACTACCACATGCAACTTGATGTTATGGTTTAACCCCTTTTTAAACCTTTTGCACCTTTTTACCTCATTTGGTACCATTTCTTTTGCATATCTACTTAACTTAGCAAATCCTTTTCATATTCTAAGATAGATTGTTGTTTTTGCTAGAAAATTCTCTATAATATTCTTAAAATCCTATAAGAAAAATTCCCATGTCAAATCTTTTTCTGCTTTATGCTTGGTAATGCTATCTCACCATCTGAAAGCCTCTTTTTAGTATAGAGATGTAACACTTGAGAACTGTAGTTTCATGAATAGTACTTCTTGAGGCATGAATAGTGTTTTTTAGGGACTCGGGCCACCCTATAGTGGTGAAAGGGGAAGTACTAGTTATAAAATTTTAATAGGCTAGAAAATGATAAAAATGAAATAATTAAAATTTTTAGTAGAACCAATAAATCATTTTAGACTGAGAATAAGTGAATAGTGACTTTAATTGTCATTATGCTGGGAGAGTTCGAGGATGTGCCCAGATGGACCTAAAAATGGCCTTTTTAAAGGTGAAGAAGTCCAAAGAATCTAATGGTTAAGGAATTATAATTTTATGAGGTCATTAATATTTATTCAAAATTTCTTAGATACATAAGTGAATAGTTGACCTAGTTCCTTTCAAAGTAATGACCCAAGATTTTAAAGGGCCCTTAATGGGCACTACTGAGAATTTTTAGCACTGAAAACATGAATTTTAGAGGCCTAGAATAATTATTTTGAATTTCTAAGGCTTAAAATGAAAATTGGATTAAATGGGACTGTCGGATCGACACATGGTGTGATCCAAGCCCTTTAAATGTTTAATATAAAAGGGTAGACACATGTGCCAACCCATTTTCCTCCCCATGCTTCCCCACCATGGCCGACCCCCTTCTCTTACCTCTCCCTCTCTTTTTTTCTTTTTTCCTCCCATAATTCTAAGCTAATTCCACCAAAATTTATATTAATCTTTACCTCTATAATCTCTTAAAGCTCCTCCCACTAATAGAATTTGAAGAAAGTGTCTAATTTAAGAGATATAAGCACTTGGTGAATAGTGCCTAAAGTAAGTAAAAATGCTTTTTTCTTAATTTTTATTTTATTGTAAGGTAGTCCTAAGTAAGCCATGATTAATCATGTAACTAGCTTTTGATTTGAAGTTGTGTAAGATTTTTTTGAAATTTTGAAACCTAAATGGTGTATGGTTATAGGGAAAGAGGAAAACAATGAATGAGAGAAGTGAACCAAGCCTTGAAGAGGTGGAATAGAGAATTTTGAGGTCTTAGGTATCTGAATTCAATGTAATATAAGTTGCTGAAGGAGTTAGTGTTCATGTGTGTATGTGTTAGTGTGTATGATTTATTAAAGTTAAGTTTAGCTTTGAGGGACTAGAAGGGTCTAGGAGATGTGAGATGGTTATGAATAATTATAGAAGTTTAAAATTTTGTTTTTTTCACTCGATAGACGTTATGCTACCAAAATTTTTGTATTGTGAAATACCTTATTAAAATGGTTCTTTCATTTAATTACAAGCATAAGTAGTATAATATAAGTAGATGACAAAAAACTACCATGAGGTCAGTAACTGGGTGCTAGTCAGTGAGAGTTAAATGAAACCTAAAATGGGTAAACAAGGATGGGTGACTCAATGGGATGGTAGCATCTTTTATCGAGTCCAATAAGGGGTCGGGTACGGGGTGTTATATTAGGTGGTATAAGAACTGGTTTAGGTGGTTCTAGGCATATATGCATGAGTGTATGGGGCTGATTATCTATTACCCTCATGTTTCTTGCCACATGAGGTTAATGGTGCATTAGAGGCTTATGCCTAAGGTTTTTATTAAGATCTGACTTGTGAATTTTGCTTAAATTTTTAGGTTTGATACTAATTTCATTGTTTTTGTGTCTACTCCCCTTTTTGTCCTTTATCTACCATAGGAGGAGAGCTATGCTAATCCTAGTCATAAGGCTTCTTTCTCTGAAAATTTTCCTATTTTTCTTTCTCAATTTCTTCTATAGTATGAGTTGTGGCCACCAAAGTAGTTAAATCTTTGATCTTTATTACTGCCACATGTAGCTTGATGTCATGGTTCAATGCTTTCTTGAACCTTTTGCACCTTTCTACTACATTTGGTACCATTTTTTTGCATATCTACTCAACTCATCAAATTACTTTTCATATTTTGAGATAGACTATTGTTTTTGCTTAAGATTAATGAACTCTTGTCTCTTCTTATCTAGAAAATTCTCTATGATATTCTTAAAATCCTATAAGAAAAATTCCCATGTCAAATCTTTTTCTGCTTTATACTTGGTAATGCCATCCAACAATTTAAAAGCCTCTTCTTAGTAGAGAGATGTAACATTTGAGAAATGTGGTTTCATGAACAGCACTTCTCGAGGCATGAATAGTGTCTCCCGAGGACCCGAGGCACCCTATGGTGGCAAAAGGGGAAATACTAGTCATAAAACTTTGACATCCTAAAAAATGATAAAAATGAAATAATTAAAACTTTTAGTAGAATGAATAAATCATTTTAGGTTGAGAATAAGTGAATAGTGACTTTAGTTGGCACTTTACCAGGAAAGTTCAAGGATGTGCTCGGATTGACCTAAAAATGGCATTTTTGAAGGTGAAAAATTCCAAAGAATCTAATGGTAAAGGAATTATAATTTTTTTGAGGTCATTTGATATTTATTCAAAATTTCTTAATTACGCATGTGAATAGTTGACCTATTGCCTTTTGAAGTAATGACTTGAGATTTTAGAGGGCCTTTAATGGGCACTACTAAGAATTTTTAGCACTGAAAACATGAATTTTGGAAGCCTAGAAAAATTATTTTGAATTTCAAAAGCTTAAAATGAAAATTGGATTAAAAGAGACCATTGGATCAACACATGGTGCAATCTAGGCCCTCTAGATGTTTAATATAAGAGGGTGGACACATGTGGGGTGGCCACGTGTGCTAACCCATCTTTCTCCCCATACTCCCCCACCATGGCTGATGCCGTTCTCTTATCTCTCCCTCTCTTTTTTTCTTTTTTCCTCCCATAATTCTAAGCTAATTCCACCAAAATTTATATCAATACAGTCTTTTAAAGCTCCTCCCACTGATAGAATTTTAAGAAAGTGTATAATTTGAGAGATATGAGCACTTGATAGATAGTGCCTAAAGTGAGTAAAAATGCTTCTTTCTCAATTTTTATTTTATTGTTAGGTAGTCCTAAGTAAGCCATGATTAATCATGTAATTAGCTTCTGATTTGGAGTTGTGTAGGAATTTTTTAGAATTTTTCAAACCCTAAATGGTGAATGGTTATAGGGAAAGAGAAGAACATTGAAGGAGAGAAGTGAACCAAGCCTTAAAGAGGGGAATAGAGGATTTTGAGGCCCTAGGTATGTGAATTTAATGTAATATGAGTTATTAAAGGAGTTAGTATTCATGTGTTAGTGTGTATGATTGATTAATATTGAGTTTAGTTTTGAGGGACTAGAAGGGTCTAGGAGATGTGAGATGACTAAGAATAATTGTAGAAGTGTCTTTCTGTAAGTTTAAAATTTTGGTTTTTCACTCAGTAGCCATTATGCTACCAAAATTTGTTTAGATTGTGGTTGTCTTGATTAAAATGGTTCTTTCATTTAATTACAAGCATAAGTAGTATGATATAAAT
>CANXYI010777387.1:0-14509 GCA_948208565.1 Hura crepitans | reverse complement strand
AATTTAATTAGTCAAATAAATAAAATTTTAATTTAAATGAAATATTATTATATTATTTGCTAACATAAAGACTATAATTAATAATGAAGAATAAATTGAATTTTTTATATTTAAAATAGAAAAATTATATTATATCTCTTGATTAATTTTTTGGATAAAATAATTATCAATATGTATATATATGTGTGTGATATATATATATATATATATATATATATATATATATATATATATATATATATATATATATATAAAATTAAAAAAATAAATTGTTGAGGGAAAATAATTTTGTGGGAAAAAATCAAGTTTTTCAATTATATTAAAATTTTTTAAAAATTTTAATATAAAATTTTTATTTAATTTTATTCACGTATTTCATAATTAAGTGTTGATAATAGAAATTAATTTCAAAATAGATACGCATAAAGACTTTGCATTTATGAAAATTTTAAAATAAATACTCACCTTTTAAATATATTTTAAATTCGATTTATAACATGTAAAATTTATTTTAAATACAAAAAATTCTACCTTTAATTATTTTTATTTTCTATTACTAATTTTGAACACTTTATCGATCTAATCTTACAAATAATCTATAGAAGTATTGGTCACCAGGGATTTATTTAATCAACGTTCTCCAGTGAATCGACATAGCAACCTCAGAGGACCTTCTCAGTCACCGTTGCGGCTTTGGCACCGGTGCTATCACTAGTTGAAATTAATGGTAGGAGTAATATGCTGGGTACATTTTTGTAAAAATTTGTGGGCGAGTGACACACAGTGCGTGGTTTATGGAGTGCAGAGAATGTAGGAAGTGTGATCCAGAAGGTTCTAGAAGCTTCGGTCACGGCCGTGCACATAAAAAGAGTGAAATAATGAGAGAGGGAGAAGGAAAGACCTTTGAATTTGAAATGTTTAGTAGTGTGACACGCTCAGAGTGGATATCGGTCGTTTATACCGTTACAAAACGGCGTCAATTGCATACGTTGTCGTTTCGTCATCTAAATCACTGAAACGGCGCGAAATGCCACCGTGATAGAATTGTTCCTTAAAGCTAGAAGACGGAGCTGTATGGCATGTAGCTCTTTATAACCGCCCACCGCTACCCATAAAGTAAAAAATCAGGAAGTTTTGTTTTTTTAGCAAGATGTCAGCTTCCTCCATTCTCATCTCTTGCAACTTTTCTTCTATACCTCTCGGAAATCCGAGAATCAGATCTTCTTATCGAGGCCAAATCTTTAATCTTAATTCCAAGTTCTTACCTTTGCAGGCCAAATTAACAATTAAGTCTCCCGATTTTCTTAAACCCTACAGTTTTAGAACCTCAATATGCCCATTTTACAAGAGAGGTGTACTGCAAATACGTCATAGTGTCTTGGACTCCAAGGATTCAGAGAAAGATCCGATTTTGGAAAGTGAGACTGGTAAAAGGAAAGGAGGACAGGATTGGACAACCTCCATTTTGCTCTTTGTCTTATGGGGTGCTCTCATGTACTATGTATTCAATCTTGCTCCTAACCAGACCCCGGTACTGGTTTGCTTATTTTCTTATTGTTTGTTTATGAATTGTGTTTATTTATTGTTTTCTGCCTTGCAAATTTTGTGAAAGCCAATTTTGGTGTTTGAATCCTTCTCTGAATTCTTCATAGGAGATAAATAAAGGGATTGATTGACTAGTATATGTTACAATTATTCTTTTTTTGTTCTTAACCTAATCTTCTTGATGTAAGTTTAAGAGAGACCATGTGCATTCTTATATAACTTTGGCCAGTAATGGGGTCCTATGAATCCTTGGAAGAAGGGATTGTATGTAGTTATTTTTTTTTTTTTGGGAGTCCTCTTAATAATCCTAAAATTCTATTTTGCAGTCAACAGATTTATATTTCTTGAAAAAACTAATTTACTTGAAGGGAGATGATGACTTTAAAATGAATGAAGTACTTGTTTCTTTATGGTACATCATGGGATTGTGGCCTTTGGTCTACAGTATGCTTCTGCTTCCAACAGGTAGAAGGTGAGTTCACGTTTCCAATTTTTATTCATTGCTAAGTATAATCCTTAACATGGATGATCTTTCGCCTCCACCGCTGTTACTTGGGAGCCCAAGAATTGGAAGGAAACAATTCATGATTCATTTTTACTGCATTTCAATTGTATAGATTTTCTTCTCCCCTCGCTTTCTGTGAACATTGAAACCAATGCATTTGGATTGTAGAATTATAAATTAGTGACTTTTAACATTTTACATGTGTTTCTCAGTTATAATGTATTGCAGACGTCATGGCATGAACTTCATGCCTTTCTGCCATGCATGCCACAAGTTGCGCCAAAATGAATCTTCTGCATTAAGTTTTTGTTATATTATTGCAATTATGATAAATAATTACTGAAAATGCAGCTCAAAAAGTAAAATCCCGGTTTGGCCATTCATTGTACTTTCATTCTTTGGTGGTGCATATGCTCTTCTTCCCTATTTTGTTCTGTGGAGACCACCTCCACCACCTGTTGAAGAAAGTGAGCTTGATAGATGGCCTCTTAATTTTCTGGAATCAAAGTTGACAGCAGTGGTAAATTCTTGTTTGCCTCCACATATACTTTTGCAGTCATTATATAGTCCTACATATGTTGCTTGCATGTCAGAAAAGCATCTGATTGATTATTTACTAGGTTCTGCTTGCATGTTAGTCAAGCATCTCTTTCTTTTCACTCAACACTATAATTTTCCTACTGAATGTTTGAATAAGATGCAACTATGCTTCCAGTTTGTGGAACCTGAGGATGGAACCATCCTTTAGTCAGTAAACATAGCAAACACCTTCACGGCACCAGTCTCCTTAAACTGTCCTTTTGAATGAGGACATCATGACCTGAGTCCATACATTGTCCTTGTGAACGAAAACTTAGTATTTTTTATATAAGTGTATAAAATAATACATATGTTCATTACTATAGTTATAATTTTGATATAGCGAATATGTTACTGTTGGAGATATGTCTATGAAGGTGAAAATGGTTTCTTCTTCTTTTTTGTGCTTCGGAAAATGCACAAGTTAACTCCATTGTGCATCAGGTTTCCCTTGCTGCAGGACTAGGGCTGTTCCTTTATGCAGGTTTAGCAAATGGTGATGCCTGGAAAGAGTTCTACCAGTATTTCAGGGAGAGCAAATTTGTAAGTAATTGATAAACATGATTGCTTGTTTTATGCATGTGCCCATCTCATCAACCAGGGACAAAAGAAGATGTTAGAATTTAAGTTGTAAAACCTAAATTTAATGTTCTCACCATATTCGCTGCAGATTCACATTATGAGCCTTGATTTCAGTCTACTATCTGCACTTGCTCCTTTCTGGGTCTACAATGACATGACTGCAAGGAAATGGTGAGAGCTTGGAACCAATGATACCATTCTTCCTCAACTGTTTTGAATTTGAAATCCTAATGAGGAGTTTAACTGGCAAAATAACCAGATGAGTTTTCAATTTTCACAGGTATGACAAGGGATCTTGGCTTCTTCCCATAGCAGTGGTGCCATTTTTGGGTCCTATATTGTATCTGCTCCTACGCCCATCACTTTCGGAAATGCCTGTTTCACTCAGCCCAAACTCATCTGAAGACAAGTAACATTTGAGTTCTTCAGATTTTTCAAATTAACAGAAAAAGGGGTACAAGTTTTGGTCGCATGATAAGATTGACTAGGATGACAAAACACTTGAAGCAGTTGTATATATGCACTTCAGGAATATTTTAATATCTGGTGTGCAATAGGAAGGCAGATATTGCTATCCAGTCGGTTATTTAACAGGACAATAGATAGATTCACTATACATCTTCACACAAAGGTCGCAATATTACTCTAGTTAAATTCTGTTGATCATGATATAGGACAAATATTGGAAAAGAACTGAATACTTTAAATTATGATAGTCGGTGCCATTTTTGATGGATTTGTAAAGTAGTTAGAAGACTTGAATAATATGCATTAAGACGAATAGCATTAGCCTTCTTCCTTGCATATACACTGCAACTATATCGAAAACCATAACAAAGTTGGCTTGACAAGCATTCAAAACCTCGAGCAAGATGCTTTATTGATGCATTTCGCTGTAGACCAATAACATGGAGATTCCTAGTTGGCCTCAAAACACATTTCTCTAATAATACAAGGTAAGCATTAAAAGTTCAGACAGCAACATAAGTTTCCTCTCTCATGATAAATTATAAAGATCCAACTGGGATAATAAACCTCAAGCTTGGAGTAATATAACAGGCCAAGCTTTCTCGGAAAATTCCTTTTTGTAGGATAACACAGCCACCCGGAATAACAGATAATTGAAGTAAAAGAAGAAAAGCATGTTTCACTTGTAGAGCTTTTGAAGCTCATCTTTAAATTTGTTCTTCAGCTCTTCCCTCTTTATCTTGAGAGCAGCTGTAACTAGGCCAGATTCGGGTGTCCATGGATCTGGCAACAGCTTTATCTTAGCAGGAATTTCAAACTTGTCCAGTTTTGCAGCTTTTCCTGCCTGCAGAGACATAGAAAGCTCTTCAGAGCTGCACCACACATACTAATTTTTTTTTTAATCTTTTTAAGCCCTTTGTAATACCAAAGGAAATAAATAACAAGGAGAGCTCCTCAATATGTTTTCAACAGTTCTAACTAAAACAAAGTTGCTTCAACATGATCTTTCAGAAGCCGAGCAAAAATTTACGAACCTTGACCAGCGATTGTTGAACTTCAGTTACAGCTTCAGCTTTGTCACACAGCTCTGAAAGGCTCTGGTACTCGATGCCAGCTTCCCTGGCCCATTTCTCGAGTACTTGACGGGATGGAACAACTAGAGCAACGCAATAGTTGTTGAAAGGATCAGCATATACCATGATATTATCCACATAGCTACTTGACATTAATGCTGTCTCAACCTGCAATTACATCGTCAACTGATACCATGAGCATATGTGATCTAATGTTTACACCGAAAAATGAAAAGCAACACACACCTTTCCAAGGGAGATATATTCTCCATGTTGAAGTTTGACAATATCCTTCTTCCTATCAATAATTTCAAGGCATCCATCAGGATGAATACATCCAATATCACCAGTATAAAACCAGCGCATGCCCGTTTCATCAACCTGTATCATGTAACAAGAACTGATACCCTCTTTTCCTTGACCACAGACGAGATCAAGCTTTTTGATGCTAAAATTTCAATTTTTGTCAAATTTAAATGTGAGTGCTTAATTTATACCTTGTAAACCTCGTTAGTCTTTTCTTTGTTGTTAAAGTAACCGCTAGTTACACTATATCCACCAACTACTATCTCTCCTCTGGGCATTGGCTCATCAGATATTTTATACCCACCTTCCTCCCAAGAAACGAGCTGCAATACCAAATTGAAAAATAATCTTAAACCAGCTTCCAAAATCAACTAATGGTCCATATTGGATATTACAACTACAATCATGAACGTCAACAAAATGATAGTATAAAATCTGACACTACGAACTTGCCAAACATACAAATGTGCATAAATTCCAGCTTGTGACTATTATTGTTCACCAAAAATACTTGCCACCATTGGACAGAACAAGTTGAAATGCAGTACAAGTAATATAGTTTAAGCTAGCCATCTATAGTTAGAAAGTCTAGTTTTGACTCTGAAACTAAATCTATAAACCCTATGTAGAATAACTACAGACCTTAATAAAGCAACATGGAAGAGGAGGTCCAACACGGCCCACAGATGTGTCATCACACTCAGAAAAAGCAGCTCCAGCACAAGTTTCTGTCAAGCCGTAACCTTGACCTATTGGAGTCCTGAAGATGGACATCAGGTGCAAAAAATCAACCTCAAGTGCTATTATCAAACACAAAAAATATAAATGATCATGGCAAATCACAAAAGTAAAAGCAATGTAAACAGGAAAGGACCAATTAATCATGAACTGAACTCTCATCTTAGAAGGCTAACTGTCAGAATTAAATCATATACGCATGTCTTCCAAGAAGAACAGTAATTTATAATTCTCAAGGCCTAGATCCAGTCAGTACCACATATTACTTGGTGCCTAACTTTACTTATCCATCTTCGATCTGTCAAAAATAGAAAGTTCTTTCCAATTTCCTTCTTATGAATAAAGGAACCAAGATCACAACCTTCTTCCAGGTTAATTCGTCAAGACAAAGATATGCACTCAAAGCTCTGAAATTTATGATGCGACTGTAGCCACAAAGCATATTGCAACAAGGACATACATCGGAAACAATTTTGTCATTTTCTTTCCTGATATCCCAAGATAAGAAAGTTATTACCCCATGCATATGTTGATGAAGCGCTGTGAATCTCCAGATAAAGGAGCTCCACCACATAGTATAAATCGAATTTGTCCTCCAAGTACAGCACGTATCGATTTGAAAATGATGGCATCCCACAACATTTCCTCTAGTCCCCAAGCACCAAACCAGCTTCCTTCTATTGCTGCCAATCTTCGCTTGTATCCTATGTTGAAAAGCCTCTTTGCCAACCCTCCTTTCTCCTCAACCTATAGTGCATCAAAATGATCAGGACAAAGAGGAGAATGATAATTAGCTCCATAACTAATAATCAGAAAATAAAAGCTAAATTATGCCTGACTTCCTCAACCTCTGCAGATATGGAAATAACTCTTCCTTAAATTGGTTAAAAGTAGATGATAGTGTTCATTTAGTTCGTACCTTTTTTAGAACTCCTTCCCGGACACGATCTATTATAGTTGGAACTGCTGCCATGAGAGTTGGCTTTAACACAGAAGCATCACCTTTGGTCCCTTTCTTGATTTTATTGGATGTGTCTGTTAAAGTTAATGCAGAACCATAGCCAATTGCGCAACCTGCAGTTAACATTATAGACTGCACAACATGGAAATGCAATTATTGTCTTTCTCCAATTGGTCTAGAGAAACAGGAATAAATTATGAAGGTACCTCAGCGGCCAGTTCAAGAACATGTGCTAGGGGCAAGTATGCCAAGTAAACATCATTGCCACCAATATTTGGAATAACAGACATAACAGCTGCAGCAGTGGCTATAATGTTACCATGAGTAATCATGACTCCCTATCATATTACACAAAACACAGTGTCAGAGTGAAGTAAAGCATGCAACAATGAAAGAATAATTTCAATGGAACTGAATTACTTTATAGTTTTTTTCAACAATCAATATGTCGACAAATCAATTAAGCCTTCAAACTTCTATGCAAACCAAACAGCTTTTTATACTTAGGCTACATGATTCAAGAACACACTCCAATTTGAACTGATGTAACATGAGAGAGATAAATCAATGCATCTCCATTCCAGTAAGGCCAAGTGTTTAGTTTTATCCCTTGTGGTAGAATGTGCACCAGTAAATGACTTTCCATAAGCAGAAGAAAAGTACCTTTGGTAGGCCTGTGCTACCACTTGTATACATGACAACAGCAACTGCGTTCTTCGAAGGTAGGCTTGGAGAAACAGGACTGTTTTTCCCCAATTTCTCAACTTCAGAAAAAGATGAAACCATCCACCTGCTCGTCCTTTCTGAGATACTAGAATCATTTGCAATCCCATCATGTTCAAAGTAAACCACATTCTTTATAGTTGTTAATCTTGAGCTTACAGCAGCCAACTTTTTGAATTGCTTGGCATCACAAATCACAGTGGATACTTGAGTCTGTCAAAATTTTGAAAATTTAAGTAAAGATCATCTGTAATATAGTTCAAATTGTGAGAACTAGCCTAATTGCAAATGTAATTTCAAGAGAGATTCCCCTACCTCATTGAGTGAATGGACCAAAGCATCATCACCAAGAGAAGCATAAACAGTAACCACAGTAATATTCTGCCTCATACATCCCTGAATCCCATAAGCAACTAAGTATGCTGAGCAGCACAAATACTTAGAACAAAGAGAGAGAGAGAGAGAAGGAACATGCAAAACAACACCGGAATTATAAGAACTCAAGTACCTGGAAGGCAATGAACCAGTTGGCTTGAGTTTCAGCAAAAATGGCAGCACGAGTATCCTCAATATGACCTAATCTAATAAGTCCAGAAGCAAAATTGCAAGCACGATCGAAAACTTGTCCATAAGTTTGCCATTCATACTCACCCAAGTGAAGCTTTTCAAACTTTCTACCATCACTAGCAGTGACAAATTCCTTATTAATTAGCTTCCTGGTCCCAAGAAATCGATGTTGCGAATGCTTTTTACAAGATTGCTCAAACAAAGCAGCTATGGTAGTTACCCCCTCCCAAGGAACTTCAACCAAGTGAGTTGTTCGACCATTTCGAACTGCATAACCAGCCTCACCACCAACTTGTACAGGAATCCCTCTCTGTTTCACTTTTTTCTTCCCCATAAAAACCATGGAAACTAACACTGGTAATATAATGGCAATCGCAGCAGCACCCACAATTCCATATGTCCCATAGCCTTTCTCTACAGACGAATAACCACTAGAATCCGCCATTTTTTTTTTCAATTTAAATGATTACAAAAATTAACTGTAGCATAACTTCCCAGACAAGACCAAACAATCGCCTACAATAGAAAATAAGAATTGCCAACAAGGTTACCGAAATCGATATTTATGCTACAGTAAGTTTAAGAAAAATAAAGAAAAAAGGATGGGAAAGAACTAAAAACACATATATAGAAAGAAACAACTATCAAGAAAGTAACTTCATTTTAGTAAAAGAAGGAAGAAAATAATCAATCACAAGAATTGAAAACCAGTGTCTCAAGAAACGAATAAACGTACTTATTCTGTCCTAGATCACTATCATCAACTTCATAAAATAGCCAAAGGGAGATAGATCATAATAGAGGGTAAAAAGAAAATTAAGTTTGGAAAATTTATCTTTACCTTTTAGTAAGATCAAGCAAAAACTCCAAAGCAAGAACCCATCAACTAGACGCCAACAGAATCAGATAGTCTGGAGACAGAAAGGTGGAATATTAATAGAAGTATGAATATGAAGACGAAAACAAACAGCTTTTGCTTTACCTTTATGAAAGCAAAAGATTGAATAAGAAAAGCATTCGAGAGAGCAATGAGCGTAAGAATTAAGGAAGTTCCAGAGAGCCCCACGAGCCATTGGATTAGCACGCCTATGTCTCTTTATATATTATGCATGTTAACATGAAAAGACCGCATTGTGTCTACGCCGCATCAAGTTGTCTGCAAAGTTAGTAGATAACAAGAGCAACATAAAATCAAAATATTTTGTCCTCTAGGACTTTTAGTACACTTACGTTTTCATTGTTTCTTTCTTTTTCCTTTTTTTTTTTTTATCTTTCTTTTCTTTTTATTTGTTTAAATTAAGTGTACTCATCAATTAGGTAAATTCAATTTATTATATTTATGCAGTTTTAATAATTAAATTATAAATAAAAAATATTATTTTTTAATATAATAATTTTAATTATTAAGTTACAATAAGTTAAATTTATCAAATGAATACTCGCATTTTTATCGTTTAACATATTATTCTTAAAAATACATTAAATATTATTTTTATAGTTATTTAGAAACATATATTATAAATAATTTCATATATATATATGTGTGTGTGTGTGAGGCATAATTTTAATTTTATGTTAAATAATTGATGGTTTGATATATAATTTGAGAGACGTGTCGATGAAACAAATAAAATTTATAACTCTTTAGTATAGCAATTGATAATTAATCAAAACATCAATTAACAAAAGATAAGTATGTTTAATATTTTCAATGCTAATAATTAAATAAAGTAGTATGATTTTCAAAAGTACAAACGGGTGAAATCAAACTGAAATGGCAAGTCAAAATCGAATAGTGAAGTACTCAATCTATTTAATTTAATTTTTAATTTAATCAATTTAATTCTTATAATAAAGTTCAATTTAATAAATCCATTTTAAAGAGTCTAATTATTTAATTTTATTAAAACTGCATCATTTTAATTTTCATGCCATGTATATTAAAATATTAGTATATAAAATATAGAATATAAATTATAAACATTATAAAATATATAATTTATAGAATTAATCATACGGAATTGATAAAAAAATTCAATTATTTATACAATCTCGATTTGACTTCAATTAATTTTAATATTTAATTCAACTTTAAAATTTTTAAATTTTGATTTAGTTTGGTTAATTTGTACCCTCCTTTCCTTTTTTTTTTTTTTTAACCAATTTGTCTACTCCTATTTTTAAGCTTCTCGCCACTTTTATTTTTTTTTAATTAGGCGAGGGTAGTTTGGGTATTAAGGAAAAGTTTTAAAACCTGGCAATTACGTTAAGAGCCACGTGGCATAACAAGAGAAGAAGAGAGTGGCGTTATTATTACAAAACATTATTAAAGTCACGTGCGTCATGGATGACACAAGTATTTAAAAAAAGAAAAAAAGAAGATATTTGTAAATGCAACATGTGGAGGCACACGCCTCAAGAGCCTCTATGATCAGGAAAGAAAAATAAGAAAACGACATCATTTTTGTGCTGTGGAAGGTTCTGTATTTTCGTTTTTGGGTTCAAATGGAAGGTTCTATAAGATGGTTAATATTAATAAACAAGGTGGAATGGAGCTGGTGAAGCTGTCGGGATAAACTGGCATAGGATAGTTTTGAGTGTTTTCTACAAGCCAAATTTGGGAGAAAGGTTGAGGTATGTGTTGGGAGGATCCGATCACTACAATTCAAGAATGTCAAGAATTGCTCTTAACGCTTTCTTCAACTTGCGTTAACTGCATCTGTCAGCACATCTATTCTCCAATCCTTCGAGTCTTGCTGGAGACAAAAGTTCAAATATCAAAACGTAAGCGCACCGAGAACATCTTTACAAGAGAATGTCATCTTGATCTATTATTTTGCTGGACAACTTCATTCAAAGCTTACCACACATATAATGGGGTGTTGAACACATTCTGAATTTCCTTTAAAATAAGAGAAGGAAAGGAGCATTAATTGTTATATTCAGAAGATTGAGTATAATTACCATACTACTGATTACGAAAAAAAAAACTGTCATGTCATATGTCCAGTGTAAGGCTATTGAGATAACCACTCGAGTTTCTGAAGCTTTTGATGCCAGACAAAGTGTGCCGCGATTTAGGAATCGTGATACAAAGGAGAGACTTCGTTTTTCTTTTTTCCAGAAGGGGAAACACAAGAAATAAAGAAACAGAATTTTTGTACACGATAATAAAACGTAATTCAATAATCAGTTATTAAATTTCTATCGATTGATGATATTTTAATACTCATATTTTATTTTAGAATTATAAGTTTAGTTTCAAATTATAAAATTAAACTTTGTTTATAATAGGAGGGGATGCAAGTTTCAATACTAAAATCTTTTAATGTATTGAATTAGAGGACAATTAGATTTAAGTTAGATTTATATTTATAATTACAACAACTAAAAATTAATAATAAAGAAAAGATTAAAATTTAATTTTATATATTTTTAAGTCAAATACACATGGTAAATATTTTAATTTTGGATAAATTAATAATAATTATGTGAGATCCAATTAGATCGATTTTATTTTTTTCATGGGTGATCTTCATATTAGAGACCATTTATATAAATTATTCTTATTAAAAATTAAAATAAATAGATTTATTAATATTATTATATTTTAATTATTATAAAATTAAGATCAATTAAATTTTATTTTTCAATTTATAATTTAAAACATTATAAATCATTTAGTTCATAAAAATAATAATCACATGCATCGCATAAACATTATAAATCATTTAGTTCATAAAAATAATAATCACATGCATCGCATGTGCACTATAAGGTAGACAAAATTAACCTTTTAATTTTATATTATTAATAAAAATAATTCAAATAAAAATTCTATTCATGACTAAAATCTATTAATAAATAATTGGATAAAATACAAAATGATTAAATTATTATGTAAGAGGTAACAAATTAAAAAATATTATTTTATGTATTGTTATTTACATTAATTCTAATGAAATAAAAATAATTAAAAAATATTATGTTATCTTTTTTTATTTCAAAAGTCATAACAAATTTTAATAAAATAAATTTATTTAATACTTTTCTTATACTAATTAAATATTTAAAGTATAATTTATTTAATTGAATACATTTAATTGGTGTATATATTAAATTTATTTTACTTTAATTTTATTATGATATTTCATTATCAAATATCTAGCAATAATTTTATATAATATATAAAAAGTTAATAGGACTTTAATACATCTTCTAGATTTTTAACCTTATTAATTTTTTTTTAATTTTTTAAAGTACTACTTTACTGAAATTATTTTTGTTCATAATAAAACTAACAAATTTTTTTTATATGCAAAAGTATGCATTAATGAATTTTTTTAGACAAAATTAACCTTAAACTTTCATTATATTTTTTATCAACTTATAATTAGCAGTTTAAATTAAAACAAAAAAGTTTTGTATATAACCTTATACTTCTATTATATATACTATTTGCTTTTTGTATCAAGTTTAAGGTAGAAGAGGGAGATTTTTTTCTTTTAAGAATACAGGAAAATTTATTTCATATATATATTGAAAAACAATTGATCATATCATATTATTAAATGTTTTAGAAATAGAAAAAAAATCATATTATCATCATCATCAAAAGATAAAAAAAAAATTATAATATTTATATGCTATAAAAATTATTTGACATAATTAAGCGCTTGGTTATATTTTTATGAACTTGTTTAAAATTTGATAATCATTTCTATTTGGAAGTTATATTTCATTTTTAAGTAAATGGATGCATTTTAATCTTTCTTAACATTACTATTTTTAAAACACAAAATTTCTTTTTTGATTTATAATGCATTATGCTTTATATTGATATGTTTGGTTTAATAATTAAATTTCTATAAAATTAGATTCTTACGTGAGTGTGTTTATGCTATTACTTCTATTTTTTTTTTTGTTTCATACATTTAATATTATATTTTTATTTTATAAAAATAAACGTAACATTTAATATGTAATAACATATACAAATATCTTAATAGGTTAAATAATGTCGATTTAAATAATATTTTATTATGTTTCAATTATTAGGTCTAATAAAATCAACAAAAATCAATATAATTATTTTATAAAAATAATTTATTATATGCATTACACACGTATATATATATTTATGCTATACTATATATATAAGAATATGAATAGTAGAAAACTTTTTAGATTAAAATAAATTTATAATTTTTTATATTATATTAAGAGTTTTATAATTATAAAATAATAAAAAATTTCACTGTGTTTGATTTAAAATTATATTCTTGCAATAGTAAATATGTAAAATATCACACATTTAATTTTTTAAGCATTTTATTTGAAATAGAATTGAAAGTTTAAATATTATTTATTTATAAATATAGTTATATAAATAATATTTTGTTTATGTAAATTTTAAATATTAATTTTTTTAAAGATATTAGTAGAGGTTTAGTCAAATTCAAGTATTGCAATATTTATTTGGGTTTGAGTTTGGAAAGAATTTTTTTTTAGCACCTCACCATTGCCATTTCTAATATGAATTGTAATTTTTAAAATATTGTTTATTTGGGCCTTATGTAAATCAAATATACTTTTTATAAAGGAAAAGAGAAATAAGAACTCATCACTTTTAATACATTAAACATAATTTTATTTCTAAGGTGTTTCTAATATAATAAATAATAAGTTTACTTTAATTTCTTACTCAGACTTGTAACACTCCTACCAAGGCCCAGCTGGGATGCTCGGGAGAGGGTTACAACACACTGAGATCAAGACTAAACTATCTAATCCTACTTAAAGGGAAAGCCTACAAAACTTTTTTCCCCGCCTAAAATAGGAAATTCAACCTGTAAGGAGGAAATAAAAACATACAAAATTTGTTGATTGTCATGAACCCAATCCAATTTAAGGTTCCTACGCTCCCTAACAACTTAAGGACACAACAAAACTTACTCCCAGAGGGGGAGAGGTTGATTAGAGTACCACTTTGTTTGTCACAATTGTTTGTTAACTTATTAGTATGTAATAGTTACAAACTTGTTCACACATATATGTTAAGGTATGCTAACACTACTTACAATCCCTCAATCATGTCTAAGAGGCGACACATATCTAAAATATACCCCACTACACTTTTTCTTACTATTGTCTGCACATGCCATAAACAAACTAGTTATCTTATACTAAAGGAAGCATATGAAGGTGTGTATATGTGTATAAAAGCTAGCGCTTAAAATCCTAGTGCTTGCCTTTAAACATCTAGCCCGAACTGTATGCCTACTTGTCATCTTCTAGTCTCTAAACCTACACGAGGCAAAACTAACGCATTGAGCAATTATGCCCAGTGGTACTCTAATATGTTCATGCCTCAGCTATAATAGTTAAACCAAATATCTAGTTAACCTATTTAAAAGAAGGAAGGAAAGTATGCTATTGATGCAACTTACTGAGTGTATATGG
>CANXYI010777347.1:0-17912 GCA_948208565.1 Hura crepitans | reverse complement strand
TGGTACCATCTTGTTTCTATATTCCTTCACTTCATGTGCTATTGTCCTTACTAGTTTTTCTTCATATGCTAGGTTCAATTGAATCTCAACATCTTTAGTTGCTAGCATATGAGATGGGTCTAATCTATATCTTCACAGGATTGACACATAAAAAATGTCATGTATCTACTGTAACTCGTGTGGTAAGACTAACCTGTAGGTGATTGGTCCCACACGTTATATTGTCTTGCAGGGATTCATAAACCTAGGGCTCAACTTGCCTTCCCAAATTTAGGCCCTTTTTTCCATGGTAATACTTTAAGGAAAACTTTATTGCCAACTTCATATTCAATGTCCTTTTACTTTAAATCAACATAGGACTTTTGTCAATCAAATGCAGCTTTCAATTTGTCCTAGATGATCTTGACTTTCTCTTTAGCATCTCTTATCAAATCTGGTCTCATGATCTTGTTCTCACCCAACTCACTCCAATAGAAAGGAAATCTAAATTTTTCTCCCATATAGTGCTTCATAAAGTGCCATGCCCAAGCTTGATTAATGATTATTATTGTATGCAAACTTAACTATGGAGAGATATCAATCCTAACTCCGTTTGAACTCAATTACAAAACTTCTCAACATATCTTCCAGCACTTATAATAACTTGTTCTCATCATAAGTAGCACAATCAATTGGGTTTCAAAGCTATTCAAATATATAGACTACTTGAATAACTTACTCAAATTGACCATCTGTTTTTAGATGAAAAGCCATACTAAAGCTGAGTTGAGTGCCTAAGGCAATATTTAACCTCTTATAAAATCTAAAAGTAAACCTTAGGCTTTAATCTAATATAATTGATGATGGCACTCCATGTAGCCTCACAATCTTACCATGTATAATTCTACGAGCTCCTCTAACAAATAGTCCATTCTCACTAGTATAAAATGGATGGCCTTTGTCAATCTATCCACAATTACCCATATCATATCACACTTTTCTTAGTCATTGGCAACCTAATGATGAAGTTTATGGCAATCTTCTCCCATTTCCACTCTAGTATAACAATTAGATTAAGCAAACTAGAAGAAACTTAATGCTTTGCCTTTACTTGCTAACAAGTTAAGGCATTTGGTCACAAACACTATCACATCTCTCTTCATACCATGCCACCAATAGTAGGGTTCAAGTCTTGGTACGTTTTGGTGCTACCAAGATATATGGCATATGGTGTATTAAGTGCTTCATTCAAAATCTATTTCATTACTTTATCAATATCAAGCACACATAAATGATCCTGATAGTACTAATATCCATAAGCCTTGATCTCAAATTTGATGAACTTTCTCTCTTAAATGGAACTCATAATGCTTATAAGCCTGATATCATCATTCTGTGCATCTTTCACTTGTTGTAGTAAGCTTGGCTTAACTTGTAGCTCAACTAAAAGTGTTCTATCATCCATAAGCTTTAATCTAGCATTTATAGTTCTCATAGTTGACATAAACTTTTTGCTTAAAGCATCTGCCATTGCATTAGCTTTATGAAGATCATAGTCAATGAAATAATCATAGTCTTTGATTAACTTTATCCATTTATACTGCCTCAAATTGAGCTCTTTCTTTGTAAAAAGGTATTTTAAACTTTTATAATCCATGTAGACATAACATCTTTCATCGTATAGGTATTGTCTCTAAATCCTTAAAGCAAAAACTATGGTTGTTAGCTTAAGATTGTGTGTAGGATAATTATTTTCATGTGGCTTCAATATTAAGGCATAGGCAATAACCTTGCCTTTTTAAATCAACATACAACCCAAACCATTTAAAGAAGCATCATTGTATATGGTGAAATCCTTCTTAGACACTAGCTATATAAGAATCAGTGCTTCTATCAACATAGCCTTTAACTTATCAGAGCTCTCTTAACATCTATCATCCTAAAAAAACTTAGCATTCTTATGTAGTAGATGAGTCATAGGTGTTACAATCATAGAGAAACCCTTGACAAATTACCTATAGTAGCTTGCTAACACCAAAAAACTTCTATTTATCACATTACTAGGTGGCTTCCATTTTGGGATTGCTTCTATCTTACTTGGATCAACCCAAATATCATTTGTAGATGCTATAAGTCTTAAGAAAGACACCTCATCAAGCTAAAACTCACACTTGCTCAACTTAGAAAATAATTTTTCATCTCTCAAAGTCTATAAAACAATCCTGAGATATTGTTCATAATCATCCATATTCTTGGAGTAGACCAATATATCATTGATGAATACCACAAAAAGCTAGTTTAGATAGGGATGGAAGACCTGATTCATCAAATCCATGAATGCTACTGGAGCATTGGTAAGCCCAAATGGCATTAACAAAATCTCATAATGCCTATATTAAGTCTTAAAAGTCATATTATTTACATCCACTTCTTTTACTCTTAATTAGTAGTACCTTAATCCCAATCTTAAATTAATCTTAGGGAATACTCTAGCTCCTCTTTATTGATCAAACAATTCATTAATACAAGGTAATAATACTTATTCTTGCTAATAATCTTATTCAATTATCTGTAGTCCATATATAATCTTAGCAATCCATCTTTTTTCTTCACAAATAGCATTAGAGCTCCTTAGAGAGAAACATTAGGTCAGATAAAGCCCTTGTTTAATAACTCTTGCAACTAAATCTTCAACTCTTTTAATTTTATAGGAACCATTCTATGGGTGCTATAAAAATTAGTGTTGTGCATGGATAAACCTATAATGCTCGAAAATTGCAGCTATGTGAATAGTACATTTTGAGCCATAAATAATCTTTCTTAAGCAACTGGGTCAAACTAAGGCAACTGAGAGGGAGTACTAGTCATAAAACTATGATGGAAGAAATAAAGATAAAAATAGAGTTATTTAAAGTAACCACTAAACCAATAAAATTTTCAATGTCCATATTTAGTGAATAATGCACTTAGTTTACATTGTGTGATAAAATATTTGGGATGTGCCTAGATTGACTCGAAAATAGCAAGATTTAAAGGCCAAAAATTCCAATTAGTCTAATGGTGTTGAAATCAAAATTTTTTGACATTAACAAGTATTTTATTTGAATTTCTTAAAAACACAATAGATTAATTAACTGAGTTCCCATTAGTTTTAGACCCAAGATTTTAAGGGTCCTTGAATTGGGAAATTCTAAAAAAGTATTTTTAGAGGCTTCAAACATTAAAATAACATTTTTAAAGCTTAAAAAATATATAGGAATAATTCATAGCCATCAGATCACCACGTGGCATGATTGTGGCCATCCATGGTCTTAATATAAAAGGATGCATGTGTGTCATGTGATCAAAACTCACCACCATCTTCTTCCACCCTAGAAAACCAATGCTACCCTCTTTTATCTCTCTCTTCCATTTTAATTTATTCATTACTTCACCAAATCTCTATAAAAACCTTCGATTGACACATGAAAAATGATTCTATATGTGTCTAGAGCTTTAATTTAGTGTTAATTTTGAAAGAAAGGGGTAGTTGGTAGAAAAAGTTTGGCTTGAAGGTTTAGGGTTTTTAGCCCTTAAATCATACCAAACCCAAAATTAGAACCCTATATTTTTTCTTGGTAACTAGACACATTTGGTTTAATGATTTTGTTTTTATAATTGAGCTTGGAGTAGTACAGATTTTTCTATGAATTTTTCTAATACCTTACCTATTATAGAATTTAAAGAACTTGAAGGAAAGCAAGGATAAGGGAAGAGAATCTACGAGGTGCTATTTAAGATGCCAAATAATTGCTTTATAGGTGTATTCAATAAAATATATGTACGTTGTGAATTTTCCATAATATGTTCATTATGTACACATTATTAATTTTGGGGTTAGAATAACCTTAAAATGGAATTAGTGGTATATTAGTGTTTATCAAATGTTAATTAACTAATATGAATATAAATTGAGTTGAAAATAAATTTAATGGTGAAAAACTTAAGGTTGGCCGAATGGTATGTAAATAGGGGATATAGTTAGAATTAATAAATTTATGGTTATAATTGATGTAATTAAAGTGTATTAGGCTTGAGTATATTAGTACATTATGCATTGGATATGTATATAGAGGAATGTGAAAGATGATGAGAATGTAGACATAAAACATGGGCATGTCTGTTTGATAGAATATGTAAAGCATAACTTGTACGAGCATGTGTTATTTTGAAATATGTGTGGCTGGAATGATAATGTGATTAATGTAATCAATATCATGGAATGGAATGTAGAAAATGGTCCCTTGTATCAAAATATGGGATGATGTTAATAATGGTGAAATGGCATTGTGTAAATGTGGTCACGAGATGTACAATAAATCGATAAATGGTTGGCTACTATGTGCAAAATGGATGAATAAGTGATTAGAATTTGATTTAAGGAAATGTACATAGGATAAGTAATTCATATGTAACAATGTAATAAAGTGATAGCCTATATGTGTTAGACAACTTATTAGATGGGTTGACTGATCAACTAGGGAGGTAGCAACTCTTAGGGCACTTCGATGTCATTTGTACACATATGTTAATTATTGATAATGCTTAATCATAAAGTTGGTGCAGCTATTGGGAGCTCCAATAGAACTACTGCATATATTCCTATATGGGTGCAACCATCAGGAGGTTCAATAGGACCACTACACATATATATTGATAACATTGATACTTATATAGGTACAGCCATCAGAAGGCCTAATTAAACCACTACATGTATTTTAAAATGGATGTGGCTTCTGGGAAGTTTAACAGGGCCACTGTAAACTTATATTGGTATGATATATAGGTGCAGTAGCTGTGAGGTTTAAAATGTAGGCCACTGTACATCATAATCCCAATATCCAATATTAGGATTGGTGTTTATTAGATGTAGGCTAGTAAATGGAAAAAAAGTATATGATAAAATAAGTAAAGAAATAACAATTAATTTGAGATACAAGTGTACATAAAGGTAATAAATAATCACATTAAAAGGTATAACTTGAGAGTAACAAATAACAATGTGGTAACTAGGTAAGGACATGGGCATGATAAATGGAATTAAGTAACATAATTTGACTAATTATGTAACCAATTAGGCATAATAAAGCATTAGTTTTTTCATGATTCATATTGAATGACATTGCATGTTAAATGTGAATATGTGTGCAAGTGTGAACATATTTTATTGAATGCACTACAAAGCTTTATGCTTAGCATATTATGTTTTTGATGCATAAGTTATAGATAGATAGCTTTAGTTAAGCTCCAAAGCAACAATGCAGTGGAGCCAGCTTTGATCTTTCAATATACTTTTGTCATGTATAGTGTGATGTACATAATAATAGATGGCACTCCGATATAAATATGTAAAATGAGTTGACTTCGTCTCATGTATATTTTACTTGAGTTTAGGAGAGATGTAAACTAATATGGCAGGTGTTATATGATTATGATGATCATGCATGTGGACTTATCTATGTGTTGATAGTGTGATTGTAGTAACTAATATGATAGCTTGATTGTGAGAATGTTGATTAAGATAGGTTTCGAGGACCAGAAGGGTCTAAAGTTAACTTGAGATCGGGATTTTATAAAAGTGTTATTTTCTATAGGTTTATTTTGGGATAAGACACAGTGCAACTACTATGTTATCGATTTTTGTCTTAGTAGAATAGTTTTGCTTTTCATGCATATGTGTATACTACATGGTTTGTTTAACATGGGCCCAATATATTCATGAATTACATACATATATAATAGGGTTTTAAGAAGATAAGGGTATAGCTAGGTAGAATCGGTTAATGTGTCATCTCTTATTCAAGCTAGCAATGAATTAGATAGGAGGTGTCATAATGTGCCATCTCTCATTTAGATCTAACTACCAAGTTTGGTGAGGGATTTCACATTAGGTGGTATTAGAGCAAGGTTTAGGCATTCCTGGGTTACATATGAGTGACATAAGGTTTCATATATACATATATCACATGATGTTACACTGTTTGAGGCTGATGTTTGCTCTCTAATATAGATTGAATATGAGTGAAGTAAGATAGCTAGCTAAAGTAGAGGAGGTCAAAAGCCATGCCCCTATAGTTGTTCATAAGCTAGCAAGCTTAAAAACTCTAGAACTTAGTAATGTAGCCTAACCTGCACTTGGTTAGTTAGTCCAGTATAACTAGCACTGATACAATATATAGTAGAAGTGTTTAAACAAGTTGCTGTAGCAATTACCCCACCTCCACCAGTAGTATAACAACCACCACAACCATTTCAAGCTCTCTAAATGACATATCTAGAATGAGTTAAGAAGATAGGAGCTATACATTTTCGAAGGATAGACAAAGATGACTTTGCCAAAGTAGAGTATTGGCTAGAAAGAACCGATCGAATACTAGAGCAGTTAAAGTGCACCACAAAGGAGAATTTGATTTGTGCCATCTTGCTATTATAGGAAGAGGTGCATCATTAGCAAAGAATAGTTGTAGAGTATAAAGCTCTAATAGATTTGACTTAGGACTTCTTCCTAAAGGAGTTTAGGAAGAAGTACATTATAGAGAACTATCTAGAGAGAAAGAGACAATAGTTTTTTTTAATTTAAAATAAAAGGGATAACCTTTGTTAGAATATGAGAAAGAGTTTGCAAGCTGAGTAGATATGTAATAGAGATCATGCCCACTAAAGAAGAAAGGTGTAGGAGTTTTAAGAAGGGCCTCGACACTGATATTTTGCTAGAAGTAGCTGTGAGTAAGATCAGAGATTTGCTTTATTAGTTGTTGTAGCCAACACAATAGAGAATATATTGAATGAAAAGAGGGAGAACTTCTAAAAAAAGAGATCTTTTATAATAGGTCAAGTCAATTCTCCCCCAAACGTAGGCAAGAAGTAGAAAAGAGGCCCAACTACACAGTCATCATAAAGATAGTCTCAGCTTAGAAATCTAGGACAACAAGGTAATTCAAAACCTAATAATAGAGACCAGCCACTAGTGCACTAGTTTTTATAGATAGGAGTGCACTGCCTACTTGTGGCACATGCGGGAAGAGACTTAGAGGTATATGCTAGAGATCCATTCTAGGGGGATACTATAGATATGGTTCCAAAGGTCTTTACCAAAAGGATTATCCATTGAGACCTCATGCTGAAGACTCTATATGACTCTAGACTTCATCACCAACACTAGCTAGGAGTCAAAAGAAGATCAAAGGAGACAAAATTAATGAGAGTGAAAAACCCTAATCATAGGTAAGCTAGAGGACGAGAGCTCAGGTCTAGCATGTTAGTATGCCATTAGAGCTCGAGAGGAGATAAACTCCTTCGATGTTATTGTTAGTACATTTTACTTTTTTAATTCACCTGTTTTGGCACTAGTTGACATAGAAACCACACATTCCTATGTTTACAACACATTAGCATAGGATAGAGGGTTATAATTAAAGCCTTCAGACTTAGATGTTAGTCAATAATCTAATAAGACAACATGTGATAGTGAATAAAGTATACAAGAATTGTCTTTTAGCTATCCTAGGACACATCTTTCTAGCAAATCTTTTTAAGCTACACTTCAATGAATTTGACATCATACTAGGAATGGATTGGTTATCTAGACACCATGCCATAGTGGACTTTAGATAAAAGAGACTCACTCTCTAGACAGTGGATGGGGAGGAAATTATAGTAATTAGTGAAGGAATAAACTTCTTGTCTAATGTTATCTTTTTAGTGATAGCTAGGCAAATGATTTGAAAGGGTTGCCAAGCTTATTTTGGCACATGTAGGTGATACTAAAAAGATAGGACCCGATGTTAACCAAATACCAGTGGTGGTAAAATTTCTAGATGTCTTCCCAGATGAGTTGCCTAGGGTTGCCACTTGAGAGAGAGATTGAGTTTGCTGTTGAGGTGTGCCTAGGCATAACGCCAATATTAATAGACTTTTATAAAATGGTACCTATAGAATTAAAATAACTAAAGATATAATTATAGGAGCTATTAGATAAAGGGTTTATTAGACTCAACATTTCACCTTAGGGAGCATCAATCTTATTTGTAAAGAAAAAGGATGGTTCATTATGGCTATGTACATATTACAGATAGCTCAAAAAAGTGACCATCAAGAATAAATACCCACTACCTACGGTTGATGACTTGTTTGATCAACTCAAGGGATCTAATGTTTTCTCAAAAATTGACTTGTGATCTCAATATCACTAACTCTAGATAAATGAATTAAATGTGCTGAAAATAGCTTTTTGCACTAGGTATTGACACTATGAGTTCCTACTCATGCCATTTGGGCTTACTAATGCCCTAGCTACATTCATGAACCTAATAAAATAGATATTCAGACCATACTTAGATAAGTTTGTAGTGGTGTTCATTGATAACATTTTGGTATATCCCTAGACCAGAGAAGAGCATGAACATAATCTTAGGCTAATGCTACAAAACCTGAGAGAAAAGTAGCTTTATGCTAAATTGAGTAAGTATGAGTTTTGGCTAAATGAAGTACCATTCCTAGGACATATTACTATAGTTGATGGGATCATGTTAGACCCAAGCAAGATAAAGGCTATATTAAAATAGAAGCCTATGAGAAACATGACAAAAATTAAAAGCTTGTTAGGATTAGCTAGGTACTATAGGCAATTTGTCAAGTGGTTCTCAATGATTGCTATCCCTATGACGTGCTTATTAAGAAAGGATGTGAAATTTGTATGGGATCAAAAGTTTCATGAAACCTTTGACAAATTGAAAGCCATGTTAATAGAAACCCCTATTCTTACATAGCCACAATCTAGGAAAGACTTTATCATCTATAGTGATGCCTCTCTTAATGGACTTAAGTGCATATTAATACATGATTGCAAAGTAGTGTCTAGGTAACTAAAGCCACATAAGAGAATCTATTTGACTCATTATATAGAGTTAGCTACTATTGTTTTTGCCTTAAAAATATAGAGGCATGCCCTTTATGGTGAGAGATGTTATGTGTATACTGATTATAGGAGTTTAAAATACTTGCCTACCTAAAAAGAGTTGAACATAAGACAATGAAGGTGGATAGAATTGATCTAAGACTATGATTACTTAATTGATTACCATTTCGATAAAGTGAATGAGGTAGCTAATGCATTGAGCTAAAAACTCTTATGTGTCATAAAGGCATTGAATGGTCAGTTGTTGTACCTAGAGGTAGAGCTTTGTTAGCTAAATTACAGGTGAAACCTAACTTGATTCAACAAGTGAAAGATGTCTAGAAAGATGATAGTTAACTTAAGCATATAATGGGTTTGATCAAAGATGAGAAGCTTACTGAGCATGAAATCAAAGTAGATGAATGCCTATATTATCATGATAGATTATGTATGCTTGATAGAGAGAACATTAAGAGGAAAATTTTGTAGGAAACCCATAGTTCTCTATATGTCATGCACCCCAAGAGCACAAAAATGTACCATGAGTTAAAGCCTTGCTACTGGTGGACTAGAATGTAAAAGGTTATAGAGAAGTATGTGACTAGATGTCTCACCTATCAACAAATGAAAGCTAAACACTAGGTTTTTTCTAGAATGCTTCATCCCATAGCAATATCAAAATAGAAATGTGAAAGAGTTATAATAGACTTAAGAGTTGGAATACCCATGACTAATAGTAAAAGTGATATGGTATAAGTGACTATTAATAGGCTGAATAAGATAACACACTTTATCCTAGTAAGAATAGATTATTCATTAGGAAAGCATGGATAACTATGCATTAATAAGATTATGAGGTTACATGGAGTGCCATCATCCACTATTTTTGATCGAGACCCAAGATTCACATCCAAAATTTGGAAGAAACTATATGATGCCTTAGGTATTTAACCCACTTTAAACACAACATTCTACCCACAAACTAATGGCCAATCAGAATGAATTATCCATATGCTAGAAGACATGTTGAGAAGTTGTGCCATTGAATTTAAAGGCAATTGGGATTGATATTTATCTTTGGTAGAATTTGCATATAACAATAGCTATTAGGCAAGTTTAGGAATGGCATTATATGAGGTCCTGTATAAGAGAAAATGTAGGACCTCACTCTATTAGAGTGAACTAGGTGAAAGTAAACTAATGGGACTATACTTGATTAGAGATGCTAAAGAGAAAGTCAAGATTATTAGAGATCAATTGAAAGTAGCAATAGACGGACACAAGTTATATGTAGATCTAAAATGAAAGTTGATTAAGTATGAAGTAAGAGGTAAAGTCTTCCTTAAGGTATCACCTTGGAAGAAGATACTTTAATTTGGCAAATATGGCAAACTAAGCCTAAGGTTCATTACCCATGTGAGGTCATTGAATGTGTGGACCATTAGATTATAGATTGACTTTACCTCTATAGCTATAACATACTTATGACGTCTTTTATGTCTCAATGCTAAAAAAATATAGATTTGATTCTTCACATGTGCTTTCAATTGAGGAAATAGAGATACAACCATATCTTTCATATGAACAAAAACTGGTTTAAATCCTAACATGTGAAGTTAAAGGGCTACATAATAAAGTAGTGCCATTAATGAAGATGTTATGGAAATGTCATAACTCACAAGAAGTGACTTAGGAAAGTGAGCAATATATAAGAGAACAATATCCATATCTATTTGAACTAAGTAAATTTTGAGGATGAAATTTCTTAAAAGAGGAAGGAAATGAAATGCTCAAAAACCTTGACTTCGTGAATAGTATTTTCTGATGTATGAATAGTATTTCCTGAGCAATTGGGTCGCATTAAGATAACTGAGAGGGAGTACTAGTCATAAAACTATAATGGATGAAATAAAGATAAAAATAGAGTTATTTGAAGTAACCACTGAACTAATAAAATTCTTCACGTTAATATCTAACGAATAGTGCACTTAGTTTACATCAAGTGGTAGAATGCTTAAGATGTACTTGGATTGACCCAAAAATAGCGCAACTTGAAAGTTAAAAATTCCAATTAGTCCAGTGGTGTTGAAATCAAATTTTTTTTTGAAATTAACAAGTATTTTATTTGAATTTCTTGAAAATGCATAGATTAATCAACCAAGTTCCTATTAGTTTTGTACTCGAGATTTTAGGGTCCCTAAATTAGGAAATTTTGTAATTTTTGGTATGGAGAAAAGCATTTTTGGAGACCTCAAATATTAAAATCACATTTTTGAAGCTTAAAATGTATGTAGGAATAATTGTAGTCATAAGTTCGCTATATGGCACGATTATGGCCATCCATGGTCTTAATATAAAAGGATGGAAGTGTGTATGTGTGTCATGTCATCAAAAAACACCACCATCTTCTTCCTCCTTATAAAACTAATGCTACCCTCTTTTCTCTCTCTTTTATTTTCATTTTTTCATTATTAAACAAAATGTCCACGAAAACTTTTGATTGATACATGAAAAATGACCCTTTGTATGTCTAGAGATTCGATCTAGTGTCAATTTTACAAGAAAGGGGAATTTTGGTGGAAAAGGTATAGTTTGAAGGTTTAGGGTTTTTAACCCTTAAATCATACCAAATGCTCAATTGAAACCCTGCCAATTTTCTAAATAACTAGACACGCTTAGTTTAATGATTCTACTTTTATTTTTGAGTTTAGAGTAGTTTAGATTTTTCTATGAATTTTTCTAATATATTACCTATTATGAAATTTAGAGAACTTAGTGGAAAGTAAGGATAAAGGAAAGGAGAAGCTGTTAGGTGTTATTCAAGATGCCGAATAATTGCTCTTTAAGTGTATTTGATAAAATATGTGTGTTGTGCATTTTCCATAATATATTCATTATATACATATTATTAATTTAGGGGTTAGAATAACCTTAAAATGGAATTAGTGGTATATTAGGGTTTATGGCATGTTAATTAACTAGTATGAATGAAAATTGGATTGAAAATAAACTTAATGTCAAAAATTTAAGGTTGGCTAAGTGGTATGTAAAAAGGGAACATAGTTAGAACTAATGAATTTATGGTTATAATTGGTGTAACTAATATGTATTAGGCTTGAGTATATTGGTGCATTACCCATTGGATATGTATAGAGGAGAGTAAAAGATGAAGAGAATGTAGACATGAAACATATGCATGTTTGTGTGATGGAATGTCTAATGCATAATGTGTAATAGCATGTGATGTTTTGTAATGTGTGTGGCTGGAATGATAATGTGATTAATGTAATCAATATTATGAAATGGAATTTAGAAAATGGTCACTTATATGAAACAATGGATGATGTTAATAATAAAGCAATGGCTTTGCATAAATGTGGTCACAGAATGCACCAAAAATGGATAAATGGCTGGCTGCTAAGTATATGCTAAATGGATGAATAAGTGATTAGAATTCAATATAAGAAAATGTACATAGGATATGTAATTCATATGTAACAAAGTAATATAGTGATAGCCCATATATGTTAGACAACCTACATGATATGTTAACTAGTCAATTAGGGAGGTTGCAGCTGCTAAGGCACTTCAGTGTCATTTGTACACATATATGTAATTATTGATAATGCTTCATCATAAAGTGAGTGTAGCCATCAGGAGGTCTAATAGAACCATTACACATATTCCTATGCAGGTGTAGCCACCAGGAGGTTTAACAAGATCACTGCATATGTATATTATTAACATTGATACTTATATAGGTGTAGTTGCTAGGAGGTCCAACAAAACAACCACACATATTATAAAGTAGGTACAGCTGCTAAGAGGTTTAACAGGGCCATTGCACACTTATATTGGTATGATATGCTGGTACAATAGCTATGAGGTCTAAAATGTGGGCTACTACACATTGGGATCCCTATATCTAGTATTAGGATTAGTGTCTATTAGATATGGGCTAGTAAATGGAAAAAAATAGTATGTGATATGATAAGTAATGGAATAACAATAATTTGAGATACAAATGTACATGAGGGTAATAAATAATCACATTAAATGGCATAATATGAGAGTAACAAATAATAATGTGGTAACTAGGTAAGGACACGAGCATGATAAATGGAATTAAGTAACATAATTTGATTAATTATGTAACATACTAGGCATGAAAATGCATTGGCTTATTTCATGATTCATATTGTGTGATGTTGCATGTTAAATGTGAATATGTCTATCAGTGCAAATATATTTTTATCAAATACACCACTAGCTTTATGTTTAGTGCATCATGTTTTCAATGCATAGGTTATAGATAAGAACCTTCAGTTTAGCCTAAAAGCAGTAGTGCAGTGGAGCCAACTTTGATGTTTTGGTATACTTTTGTCATGTATAGTGTGATGTACATAATAGTAGATGGCACTCCTATGAAAATAGGTAGAATGAGTTAATTTAGTCTCATGTAAATATTACTTGAGTTTAGTGGAGATGTACACTAATATGACAGGTGCTATATGATCATGATGATCATGCATTTGAACTTATCTATGTGTTGATGTTGTGATTGTTATAACTAATACAACAACTTGATTATGAGAATGTTGATTGAGATAGGTTATATGGACTAGAAGGGTCTAGGGTTGATTTGAGATTGGGACTTTATAGAAGTGTTGTTTTCTACAGGTTTATTTTAAGATAAGACACTGTGTATTTGTTAGGCTCTCAGATTTTGTCTTAGCAGAATGGTTTTGCTTTGTATGCATATGTGTATAATATATGGTTTTGTTTACATTTGGGCTTAAGATATTCATAAATTACATACACATATAATAGGGTTTGAAAAAGATAAAGGTACAACTAGGCATAATCGGTTAACGTGTCTTCTCTTATTCAAGCTAGGAATAATTTAAGTAGGAAGTGTCATAATGTGCCATCTCTCATTCTAATTTGGCTACTGGGTTGTGTGAGGGGTGTCTAAAACCTCAATTGCAAACTCAAGTTCCCATTTAGGTGGTAAATCGGGCACCTCATCAGGGAATACATTAGGAATTTTTGACATAATAGGGATTTGGCTTATATTTGGTTCTTCTCTTTTTACACCAATCATATTTGTAATATAAGTTTGAAACCTTTTTTTTTATCAATCTCCTTGCAACTGTAGTGAAGATGACATTAGACAAGAAGTTACTTCTCTCACCCATAATTGTGTTTTGTTTCCCATTAATAGTTTTAGTAGTGATTCTCATTTATTTGCAATCAACTAAAACATGATGCTTGGACAATTGATCTATACCTACAATCATATCAAACTCATTAAAAGGTAAGTCAATTAGATCCATAGGAAACTCATATCTTTAGAGTAACAAAGGACATTCTATATAGATTCTATTCACTATCATGCTTTAAATTATATAATTGCTAGCCATGATATCAATATCTAACAAATCTACCTTTAACCCACGATTATATGCCTATAAATTGCATGTATAAGAATATGTGGAACCGAAATCTATCAATGCTCTATCTTGCATATAAAGATGTAAAAGGGACCAACTATGACATCAAGTGAGTAAGACTCATGTACTATCTTGCTGGTGCACATGGCTTAGCTCAATCCACTATTTGTGATCCAGTCCTTTAACTATGTTTAAGTCTATCCCTTCTATCTTATCCCTATCCTCTAGAAGAAGCTAGGGATGTTGCTTGAAATTGAGAAGTGGTTGCTGATCTTCTGGGACAATCTATGAGAAAATATTCCTTAGAGCCACATCCATAGCAAACTCTAGGCATTATTTTCTAGTAAGTATCCCCATGTCTTTTACTGCAATGTTGACATAAAATCATAGGTGTACTCCTAGTAGTAGATGTTGGTGTATTAGCTACTTATGTCTAATGCTTAGGTTTAGATTGTGATCCCTACCTAGACCTTTGAGGTTTTTTTAGTCTCTGAGTCTGTTACTAAGACTACTTTGCCTTCTATTTCTTACTATTAGTAAGAGCTGAACTAGCCTAACCCTAACTATGGGATCTCTTTTGCTAAAATCTATCTCTCTTCTTATTTTGTATCTCCTTAATAATATGGCTATCCATAACTAGTAAAGGGAACTCTTTGATCTTGATGGTGGCCAAATAAAGTAAGATGTCATGGTTCAACCTATGCTTAAACCTCTTGTACCTCTCTAACTTAGTGGGGATAATCTCTCTAGCATAATGGCTTAACCTTGTAAACTCTTTTTCATATTTAGAAATAGATCTATGCTTCCACTTGAGAGAAATGATCTCTTGTCTTTATCTTTTAAGATAGTTATATGTGATGTGTTTTTTCTTGAATTCTTTTAGAAAACACTCCTATGTTATGATTTCTAGTGCTATATGATTAATTATTATTTCTCACTATTTATAAGCCTCTTGCTACAATAAAGAGGTGGCACAACCACATTCTCTTTTAATATGCACTTCAACTGCTGAAGGATCTTAATAGTCCTCTCCAGCCAATACTTAAATGCTACAAAATCATCTTATTCTATAACAATGAAGTCTAAAACTCTCATCTTTTTTACCCTCATTAGGTAAGTTTTTTGCAAAGACTGTAGAGGTGGTAGTAGTGGTGTAGTGGCAATTGTAGCCTACCTTAATAGCTCTACCATCTGCTGAAGCAAGTCTTATTGTGTTTGTACAACCTGCCTAGCTACACTAAGAACTAATGTATCTAGTTGTGTAGGCTCATTACTAATGGTTAGAGCATGACTCTTGACTTCTTCATTCTACCCTTTGGTGTAGACTCATCCATCTTTGATCTATATGAGAAAACAACTTATAAGTCTAAGCATTCTATACTTATGTTATACATGACCTTAAACCTATGGCACTCATATGAAACCTTATACATCTAGGAGTGCTTAAACCATTGCTTTGATACCACCAAATAGTGGCACCTCTCACATGATCTACTCCTAGATTTGAATAAAGGATGACACATAATCGATATCAACTTCTCACATAACCATCTCTCTTAAAAATTTTACATCAATGTTAATATAAAATATATCTATATATAACTTTAAAGGATGTCACATTTAGTGGTATTAAAGCCCCATTTTAGGCATTTCTTAGTGTCTAAAGGTTATGTATATGTGCCATTTCTTTAGAAACTTACATCACATAATAATAGAGTGTTGAGGCTTATAATATGTTCTTTTGCCTATAGCTTGCTATGAGTTCAAATATGCCTTCTAGTGAGGAAGAGGTTGAGAGCCATGCTCCAACTATAGTTGGTTAAAAATCTAGTAAAGCTAGGTTTACCTCTAGAAGTGATGCTAGGCAAGCATCCTCAACTACATAAATACTACTAATGTTCTTGAGAGAGATGTTAGATCTGCTAAGACAGGCCATAGGAGTAGCACATCCACCACCTCTACCAGTTCAACAGCCACCTTTAGTTTCTCAGGCTCTCCAGAAGACTTACCTTGAGAGAATTAAGAAGATGAGAGCCAAAGATTTTATGGGCAAAGGTATTGCAGATGTAGGTGCAGCAGAGTACTGGTTAGACAAAACCAGTAGAATTATATAGCAGCTCAAGTGCACACCTGAAGAGAAAGTTATTTATGCCACTTCTTTAGTGCAAGAAGAAGCATTCAAGTGGTGGGAAGCTCTAATAAAATAGAAGAATGAGGTTAACTTGACATGGGATTACTTCTTAATGGAGTTCCAAAAGGAGTACATTTTTATGTAGTATTTCGATGCTAGAAGACAAGAGTTTGTTGACCTTAAGTAAACACAGAGGTCAATACCTGAGTATGAGAAGGATTTCACCATGTTGAGTAGATATGCCAAGGACATGGTTTAGATAGAAGTTGATAGATGCAAGATATTTGAGAAAGGGCTGAATGTGAAGATCAAGGTGAATATAGCTCCTATAAAGATTCAAGACTTTTCTAAGTTGGTATCAGCTTGCCTTATGGTAGAGAAAGTATAGAAGGAAAAGAGAGAATTCTACCACTAAAAGATGAGATCCTATGGTTAGGGATTAGCTAGTGTAGCTCAGCATTTAGATAAGAAGTTTAAGGGGACTTAGTTAGAAGCACCATAGTAGACCTAGAAACAAGGTTAATCTCAGAGGCAAAAACAAAGAGCCCACAGCAATTCTAGATAGCAATAGTCTTAGGTTACTAGTGCTCCAGTTACTATAGCTTAGAGCAATCAATGGCCCAACTATTAGATATGTCATAGGAGACACAAGAGAAAGTGTTGGAGATCGAGACTAAGAGTCTGTTATGGATATGGTGCAATAGGCCATTTCATTAGGGACTGGCTGAAACAATCTAAGGGTGGATAGGGATCCATACTTGGATTAGTTAGAGGACCAAAAGGGGATTAAGTTGACAAGACAGTTGGTACTCAGGGAGTCAAAGCTGAGACTACAGTGCTGACCAGGTAGTATGCCATTAGAGCCAAAGAAGAGACTAACTCGCCTAATGTGATAGCGAGTACCTTTTTTCTCTTTGATTCTCATGCTTTAGCTTTGATTGATCTAAGGTCTAGATACTAATATATATGTATTCCATGGGTATAAGACCAGGGGTTAGCATAAAAAAACCTTGACATAGAGATTACGGTTAGCAACCTTACAGGCCAGCATGTATTTATGAATAAGGTTTGCAAGAGAATGTCCCTTAATAGTACAAGGACATTAGTTTTTGATTGATCTTATTGAGCTACCTTTCGATGAGTTTGACTTAATCTTAGGCATAGATTGGTTGTCCAAGTATCAAGCAATTATGGATTATGGTTAAAAGTGGATATCTCTTAAAGCTGATGACGGGACAGAGATTACAGTAGTTAGTGAGAGAATAGACTTTCTCTCTAATATAATATCAACTGGTATAGATAAAGGGAGGGTCGACAAGGGTTGTCAGGCGTTCTTGGCACCTGTGGATCATGTCAGCACGAGTGAGCCAGATAAGAGGGCAAGACGAGTCAGGTTAGAGGTGACTGATGTCGT
>CANXYI010777340.1:0-10601 GCA_948208565.1 Hura crepitans | reverse complement strand
AGTTGAAGACATGAAAAATTGGATCCCAATAAAGCACAATAGCTATTAAATTATGGTTATTATTCAGTTTTATTAAAAAATGATAGTAGAAAAGGAAGCAAAAATTGCAAAATCCCAAGTGGCCTTAGAATTGAGAATTTCGGATAATAAAGAAGCCAAGCAAGGGGCTATTTATAATTTCAAAGCAATCCAGTCTTATTTCTATAAGGATTTGGGAATCCTAAACATGTTACAAGGTTTACAGAAACTTATTCCTCAGCACATCGACATTAACATCCACATGGACCTTCTAAACACATGTATGCATATACCTTTTACAAGTACATCTATATGGACCTTATTAGAAAGCAAGTGCCAGGAACCAATTCTAAAGTAGTCCGTACAGACCTCATTTTAGAACTTCAAGATGACAATTCCAGTTAACCCTAAACCTTTCTTGAGCAAGTTGATTAGAAAACTATTATTGCAAAATATCTTGTAAAATATCTTTGTATTTGTTGATTGATAATCTTAAAAATATTCAAACCAGGGATGTGATCATTAATATTTTATTAAAATTTGAAGCATTCAAACATGTAATGATAATTATAGAAAAAATTTGCAGTATGTAAAAAATGGTAAATGTGTCTATAAGTTTAACAAATCCCAAAAGTTAACCGAATGTAATAATTGTTTAGAAGATGTATGTATAAAAAAGGACAAATGCTGGTGAGGTTGGCTTTATTCTTCCCCATCACTTAGCGTATCCTCATCAGTTGTATTCATCTTAGCTCGGTTCATCATATCTAGCTCCCTCACTTTCTTTTTTAAGGTCTGCAATTAATCCATCCGCCTGTTTAATTCATTCTACAGTGAAAAAGGATCAAAATTCGCATCTTGCATTTGATGAATAAATACACATAATGAAAGAGCCCAAGTCTCATCGATCATGGCTCCATGAAGCACTTCGACCACTTAGGCCATCCTATTAATAGGAGCCCTCCTCACTTGTACAAACACACCACATTATAATCCAACCAACAAAGAAATAAATAGAGTTAGGGTTTAGAAATTATCAAGGTAGTATCAACACGCTTAAAAATAGTAGGCAAGCTATCCTCAATATTAAAACGAACAACCTCAAAATCGCTAAATTCATTATAACTCAACTCGGGCATATCCATTAAGGTGCCTACCACCTCACCAGGCATCGGATCGGCTGCAGTTGAAAGCTTCATCCATAACCCTTGCTAGTTGGTGAAAAGGTATGTAAAACTAAGAGTAGTTAAAAAGCTCGCACCTATAATGGAGCTACTTAGACTCGTAGTCTCTCTCTTTCTCTTTCTTAATGAGAAGAAGGGTTCAATGGTAGAAGCAAGAGTGAAAGCCTACACAAAATGGAATAGAGTCAAAAGAAAATACAAAGAAAATAAAGTTTTTTATACATCCCTAACCAAATAATTACCTATATAGGTAGTTCGTCAATATAAAGAGCTTGTGGCAATAGGTAAACGATGGCCTAAATAGCATAGTCATCAAAATCCTCTATTAGAAACTTGTATAGCCAGTTCATGTTCTACACATATCCTAAATCATTGATATACCTCCCAAATAACATCATGTTTGGATAACTATGTGGCACATGCCTAGCACTTGGTTCAGATGCCAACTCAAAACTCGCTCCCTAAGGAACTAAGAGTATGCCTTCAGGGTCATCAAGAGAACTCTCTAAGATGAAACTTCTTAAATGTAGATCAAATTCTAATCAAACTCCTCTTAAAAGAGTCCTCACCAATCTATATCCATTTGCATTATAAAAAATCAGTAAGTACTGGTCAAACATTAGAAAAATAAATAACTAACTTTAACCGGTAAGTATTGGTCGAACATTAGAAAAATAAATAACTAACTTCATAAGTTATACTTTACAAATGTACTTACATCACTCTAGTCATGGCTACTTAAATACTACTTGTGTTACATCAAAAAAGCTACTTTTTCAGGCTCCAAACATCGGGCGCACCCATTTATCCATCACTAGGAAGTGCTTGGGGATGTCTAGCTCATAGAAGCCAGCCAATAAATGCCATTCATATGCCTAAATCTAAAACACATTGTTTAAGTTAGATATCAAGTCAATTATATGAAAGTTATAAGTAGAAATGAGGCTTGGATACTTACCACACTAGACATGAAGCCCTAAATAAACTAGTGCTCTTTCTAGAATGCACCACCATATCGAAGTTTTTTTACATCCATTCAAGTGATGAGTAACACTAATTCCAATCTTTAATTGCCTTAATATTCACTAAAAGGGGAAGAAAGCTCCAACTAACATTGCCATTTACATTACAAACAAAGTTGTGCCTAGAAGATACAAAACAAAGATGTGGGTATACTTATTGAGCTCAGGCTAAGCTGTAGAAGCTACCTCTATCCACCTCTTATAGAGATTTGTGCCTTTGATACTCCTAGCTCTATCATAAAAAATAAAGCTAAGTAGGTCTCAGATCTCTTATGACCATAGCATCAGGTATCGATAGCATACATTAAAAGCAATGGCCTAACCAAAATCGGGCACACATGTGATGGCAGCCTAATCGAATAGTGTGATCATCAATTCAACAAATAAAAAGTGAAATGTATACATCATGTCCATCTAACGATCCAACAAGGCTCACAAGGCCTATAAATCCTTATTACCAAGTGATTGATAAAGGTCTAAAACCTTGTAAGCTTGATCATATCCTTCACAAGAGTTGGGATCATTACAAACCACTATTAAGGCCCAAATAGTGTACCTTTACATTCTGATAAGTCTACAAAGAATAGAGGTAAGTGTTAAATACCATGCTTGTTCATATCATAAAATGCTTTGAATATCATAAAACTAACTCATAGTTCATTTGCATCTTTTAAGACAAATTTGAGTCTACATGAATTGACTAAGCATGAACATATGTTTGCATGGACCATGAAATAGAAAAAGAATAGAGTTCACATAGACACTCTTCTTGGACCACATAGATTTTTCAAAAAATAAAATTAGATAAAAAGTTAAAGAAGAGAGGAAAACACATAAAACATAATTCTGGACACATATGTCTACATAGACATCTAACAAGTAGCAAAACAAGTCCGTACAAACTTTATCTAATCACTAAACATGGCACATAAGGTTTGCGTAAACCTTATTTCATAAACAATAAAAATAATTAGTAGGAATTAATATACACATCATTCACACGTAATTTCATATTTTGGTTATCCTAAAGTCTTAATACTTATTTTACCTAAACCCTAGTGTTTATAAGGATTTCACAGACCTATCGCAACAGAAATAGAGGTAATTACAAAAAACTATAACCAACAATCCAAAAGTTAAACCCCAAAGTAATGCAAAAAATGAATTAAGGGCTAAGAATTACCTAAGGATAAGCTTTGGAACAAACATGCTTTTCCAAATTATTAAGAATTGGAGTTTCATCATCAGAATACCTCCATTCAATAGTGAGACAAATTTTGGTTTCCATGCCTACCACAGTATTTAGAAGTGGCATTTCAGTCATTGATGGTGGCAAAAGAAGAAAAAGAGTCTCTTCGATCATCGAAATAACTAAAACTTCATTAGAGGTTAGCAGGCTTGAGGTAGAAAGAACACTAAAGGCAATTAATGGTCAAAACATGGATAATTTCAAAGAAGGAAAGGAAAATTAGAGAGAAATCAGAGGGGAATATAAAAGCAGATGTCAAGAGAGATGAAGAAAGAAAGAAGAGGGAAAGGCATTAATTTTTAAAACTGATGGCTATTTTGCATGGACCAAAAAATATCATTATATCTTCACATGGTCTGCACAGACCCACTTTAGACAAATTCATTTCTTAGGAGTCTACATGAATTTACAAGAACATAAAAGTCATTCTAGGCTGCACAAACTTTCTTTGCCTAAGGTCCTACATGCATGATATGTAGAAATGTTGAAACAAGTCTAGTAAAGCTTTATATTCAACTTCCTACTCAAAATGAAAAAGAATAAGTAAGCTTGAAAAAGAAAAGTAAAAGGCAAAAATGGGGAAAGGGATATGGAAATCTTTATTTCATAGCCTTGAATTGAAGCTCATCACTTAAGCTTAAGTAAAAGAAAAATGCAATATTTTCTCTATTAACCAATGTAGTGAACCCCCATTGTGTTTTGCCACTACCTCTTCTTCAGCTTTACTATCTCCACTTTTGCTTTCCCTACTAGATGAGGTATCTTTATAAGGAAAACTTTACATTTCACTCTCAAGTTCATAATGTTTTGTTACATAATGATTATTTGCGAAAATAATTATGATCAACAGCAATCACACCCCTATAGCAATCACGTGAAACCTAAAACAACAAAAAAACACAAACAAATTATAAAATAGTTCGTATCTTTTTTTATCAATTGGTTTTTACTCGATTTTTAGCTAATAGAAATCAATTCATCCTTTATTTCGAGTTTCCGCATGTGATTTGACATCTTTTATTGTTTACAACATTTTTCCATGTTTGTGAAACATTTATAACCTTGAATAAATGTTTTCACATTTTTAATATTTATTTTTGGTCAAATTCAATCAACTAGTTTTTGTTCAATTTTTTACCAATAAAATCAATACAGCTTTTATTTTGAGTTATTTCACATGTGATTCAATATCTTTTATCATTTAGATGGTTTTCCAATGTCTATAAAACATTTATAACCTTGAATAAATGTTTTTACATTTTTTACATTTATTTTTGGTCCAATTTGGTCAATTCATTTTTTACTTTAGCCAATAAAAATCAATTCAGCGTTCATCTCTGGTCATGCCACATAAGGTTTGACATCCCTTATTATCAAGATCATTTTTCCAGATCCACAAAGCATTTATGCAACCATAAATAAATGTTTACATAATTTTAATATAATTTTGTTTTTTTTTTTTTGGCAAAGCATCAATTTAGCTAAAAGTTAATTTAGCATTTTTATTTTTTTTCAAATCCTTGTTGTGGCTATTTGAATTCTCCATCTGAATTCACCATTTCAATGTAATTCCACTTTCAATGTTATCATATTTTACAAGATTGTTTAACACATAATCAAGCTTAATTTAGTCCTATCAAATCTATATAATAATTGAACAAAAAGCTAATTGTGTTAAGGATATCAAACACTATAGTCAATTCTAAGTCCTTTCCACCTTTAAAGATCAATGATTCAACCTTATAGACTAATAATAAGGTTTGCTTGCCTTAAACATCTCAAAAAGGTTAAGACCTATCATGATTCACCATAATGGCTAATCATGTCAAGTTTGGAAAAGCTCATATCCTTATATCCCAATGTCTTCTTACACTTTTACACCTCCATATTTTTTAATGTTTTTACCATGATTCAGTGTTGAGGCCAATTAAGCATCAAAAATTTACATCACAATTACAATTTAGTTATGGCTAATTGTGTAACACACATGCCCAGCCTCGATTTAGCCATTAGCCAATTAGAGCATAATTTGAAGGTAAGTATTTCTTAGTGAGTTACTTTGGTATGCACTATTACATTTGCATTCCATAGCACACACCAAAGTGGGGGCAACTATAAGCACCCTAGTTTTAGGCCTATGATGATAACTAGAGACAAGCCCAAGCAATAAGATTAAGCATCTAAAACCATAATCTATATGAACTACAATGGTATCTAGTCCACACGGACCAGCTTACTAAATTTCTGCTTGTATTCGCAAATAGCCAACTAAAAGGAATTGAGTTTATGGCCCATGGTTGGCATAGACCTCTTTCCTTAAAACCATGGACCATATAGACTTCAATTTGAAAAGCTTCCAAAATAAAACTTTTCCATTAGGATTTTTATTCCTAATCTAATGAGACTTTCCTTTCATTTGAACAAAAAAGTCTGACTAAAACCTTATAAATACCCCTTCAATGAACTTATTTTGATATCACCAATCATCAGTAATTAACACGAAGAATTTTTGTCATAAGAGCTTCTCCACAAACCTGAACCTTTACTAAAATTCTTTTTTTTTCTTCCAAACAAGACCTTAATCTTATTGCTTAGAGTTTAAACAATATTTAAGGTCTGAGGCCTTTACTTTCATCTCATTCTTCCAAACCACTTACCAAATCCACTCACTAGACCCAGATAAGGAATGTCAAACAACCATATACAATTCATTCCATATTTTCAAGCATAATTTACTTGATTACCAACTTCTTATTTAAAAGCCAGTTAAATCCTTAACATTTCTATTTAATCATTTAGGACAATTAGAAGCATAGTTCAAATAATTAGGATTCCTATGTTAAAAATCAAGCAGCATGACGACTATCTAGAGACATTGCCTAAATAGGAACCTGTAGAAAATACACTTTTGTATATGCACACTTATCAATCCTAACTCCAGATCATTCTAATCCTTTCAACAAAATCAATCATTCCAGGCATTATCCAATATCACAATAATTGAATACCATAACAATTTCATAACACCATTATACACACATATGTTTACATTATGTAAATAAGATCATCAAGTTACAAAACTTGATACAAACTTGGTTTAGGCCCTACAACCTTACTTACATATGAGTTCCATCTATACTAATATACACTACAACATGAGATGCAAAAAGTGTGCCCAAAAAAAGAGGCTTGATCTCTACACTGCAATATCGAGGTTGAACTACAATTAGTTATCTCCTACCTATGCATTGAAACATGATGCACTAAGCATAATGCTTAGTAGTGTATTCAATGAAATATATATTAAGAAAATAAACACATACATGTAAATATTATTAGTCCTATTAAAGTAATTTGCCTTTTCCTTAATTGTTACATTACTACTGTATTGTCCTACATATTACTCTTACTTTATTGTATTCAATTTCATGATTCATTTATTCGACCCATATTCGTGGGACTTAAAGTTTAACATTGGATATCGGGATCATGACCATATAGGTCTCCTAAGTATGCAGTGGTCCACATTTTGGACCTTACTATGTCTACACTAGAATAAGAAAGTATGCAATAGCCCTTTAAGCCATGCTACTGCTACACTAACATAACATATGTGTATAGTGGCTTTATAGGACCTTACTAATGCTGCACCAGCATAGCATGTACATATAGATAAGTACAGTGGCCCACTACACCTTATTATTGTTGCACCAGCATAATGTATACACAGTCAAGTCCAATGGCCCTATTGGTCCTTATTGCTGCTGCACCAGCTTATTTAACATTGAAGTGCCCTAGCAACTATTGTAACACACCTTACCCATTCTGTTCATCGGACCCAAATAAGAAGCGACACATAAACTAATATCTAAACTTACTTTATTACAAAAATTAGTACAAATTAAAACCTTTTTAAAACCAAATGTTCATGTATTACTTATAGAGATTTGTCTTAATTGAAAATTTCACTTTTAAGTTTTGAAAATAATTTTAGAAATTCTCGTGTCAAAAATTTGGCAGCATAGTGGCTGTACCGGGACACTATTCTAAAATGAATAGTAAACCTGTAGGTTTTAAAATAGCACTTATATACATTCTAACACATCTCTAACACAATTTGGTCCTTCTGACCATCCAAATCATCAACACAGATAAAACAACATTCAACAAGATGAGATATCATACAAGCAGATAATAAAGTTTTAACTTGTTTTTGAAAGTTACAAAATCAATTACAATCCAGATTAAGCCCAGTCCCTCTTTGCTATATATGAGTGCTACCATATGGATACATCACATAATATATACAGAACAATAAAATAAGAAAAATATTTATTCTCTTGATATGTTGTAGGTATTGAGGCTTGAACTCTAATCTTGATTCTTTAACCTACGTATTACAAGAACAACTGGTGCACTAAGGGATATGTTTAGTGGTCTAATTGATATAATATACTTACACATTCACATGCAAACATGTAGCGATAGAATTCACATTACAAAGTAATATATATCACATGGCATTTATTTTAATTCATCTGTCCATAGCATATAACAATTCATGTAATATATAGATATACCCAAAAGCACCGTATGCATAAAATCATCCATCATAATATATCTACTATATAACCATATATCAAATGATCTAATGTGCCATGTTAATCCATATTTAAACTCATTTATTTTATTTACCATTATTATGCCTATACCTAAAAGACATATACTCCAAAACTAGATAACGGGACTACTTGACCACTCAGGTCATAATGTGTAGTGGCCATAATCGATGACTATACCCACCTATATATATACAGTGGCTCTTCTAGACCCTACGACTATTGTACTAGTCTTGGGTTTGTATAGTGGCCCCGTGGGACCCTATATCTACTGTACTAGACTTGGAATATATATATGTGTGTATAGTGGTTATCTCGACCCTATGGCTGCTGTACTAGACTTAGGTATGTATAGTGGCCCTGTAGGTCCCTATGGCTACTGTACCAGACCTATAGACACCAAGATGTCCTAGCAACTGCTATTTATCCCTAGTTGACTAGTTAACCTATCCAATTTACCTTGTCTAATTCTTATGGGCAATTCACTATATTTTATTTAGTTTCGCCTTTTTAATGTAGATTAGCTAGGCTTTTGTGCTTGGATTGGTCAATAAATGACCTTAAGAAAAATAAATTTAGTTTTCACTTTTTCTCATTGTCACATACATTCTCTCTTTTTAGAAACTTTATTAAACTATACTTATTCTATAAGCATATAGAGATCCTAAATAAGATTTTTCCCATAAAGTCATTTGTCTATACCTTGCTTATATGCTACTATTCACTTATAACCATATATCACATGTTATTATCTTATACACCATAACAATTAATCATTTGCTCATCATTCACATGCATAACACATTTACCATAACACTTTCTATATCAAACATAACATTCCATACCTATACTTCTCTCAAGATTTAGTCTTGTCAAACTCTCTCCTTATATATATATATATATAATCTCATTTGATAACTATTCATCATTGTAACCTAATTATAGAGATCATTAATTAACTAGTGTTAATTATGCCAAACTACCAACCTCACAAAACATTCGATCATACATGGATTTCAATCTCTAAAAAAAAACATTCTTTGTTTTTAACATATTAATATATATAATATAAGCATATAACACATTTTATCAATAATTCATTTCATTTAAACATCATATAGACAACATAACCCTATAGATATCATTATCACCATTCGGCTATCATATAGTTTCCACATACTATGTTCTCATCATAACACATAATCACATCCATGTTTTACTATCCACATATAACATACTTCCATACTAATTAGGTTCACATAATTCTTCCTAAGCATACAATAGAGCATTCGGCCAATATAGTCACCACACTAACATTTTTATTCTTTTCATCACACAACCATAATCAAGCTCATTTTCATAACACATATCTCATTATTAAACATTACACTTTCACACATAAGTTAGGCATACATCTTAGGGCATTTTAGTCAACACTATCATTCACCACCATTGCATTTAATTTATCACATAGCATGAAATTTAACACATTAATAATATCAAGACAACATTTATTACACATTTAAGCTATTAATGCTTTTTCCAATGGTAAAACCTTAAGGAACATTTTGTCTCCCACTATATGCTCTATGTCTTTTCTCTTTAAATCATTATATAACTTCTATCCATCTAAAGCTACTTTCAATCTATCCCTGATAATCTTCACCTTTTCTTATGTATCTTTAATCAAGTCTAGCCCTATAAGCTTAGTCTCACTTATCTCATTCCAGCATAAGTGAGTTCTGCACTTCCTTCTGTACAAAAACTCATAAGGAGATGTTCCTAAACTAGCTTGATAATTATTGTTGTAGGCAAACTCTACTAAGGAAAAATAACAGTCCCAACTTCCTTAAAATTCGATAGCAAAGCTTCTTAACATATCTTTCAACACTGAAAAACCCGCTTAGACTAACCATCTATTTATGGGTGGAAATTCATATTAAAACTCAATCCAGTGCCTAAGGCATGGTGAAGCTTCTTCTAAAATCTCGACGTAAACCTTGGGTCTCGATCTGATATAATAGAAGATAGCACTCATACAATCTGACAATCTCATCAATATATAGCTCAACTAACTTCTCTAAAGACTAGTTCATCCTAACTAGTATAAAGTGTGTAGTCTTAGTCAATCAATCTACCATAACCCAAATGAATCACATCTGCTTCTTGTCATAGGCAAACTGACTAAGTCTATAGTGACCCTATCCCATTTTTACTCAAAAATTGCTAAAAGATGGAGCGATTTGGATGGAATTTAATGTTCAACCTTTACTTGCTGACACGTAAGACACTTGGTCACAAACTCAGACATATCTTTCTTCATGCTTGGCCACCAATAAGAAATCTTCAAAATCTTGATATATCTTGGTAGCACCAAGATATATCAAGATTTTGAAGATTTCTTATTGGTGGCCAAGCATGAAGAAAGATATGTCTGAGTTTGTAACCAAGTGTCTTACGTGTCAGCAAGTAAAGGTTGAACATTAAATTCCATCCAAATCGCTCCATC
>CANXYI010777319.1:0-12828 GCA_948208565.1 Hura crepitans | reverse complement strand
TCTCATTTAATTTTGAGTGTGGACTTATGCCAACTCATAGCTTAACTGAGTATGTCTAACTAAGCCTTAGACATATCTTTCTAATAATTTCACCTTTATTCCCAAAATGCCCTAAGTGAATCCCCTTCACATATGGCACTTTGATATGTCTAGTGATTTTAGAATATACGTTACTCATAAGAATTATGAGATAAACTCTCCATCATAATCTAGGATGGTGAATCTTTTGTTAATTGCTATCTTATCATCGAATATGTCATGCCAAACCCAAGCACCTCACTATGTACGCTTCTTATTCAATGTAAAAGCTTTGGAATCAAATTATGACACTCCATATTTAATATAGTGTGTGATCTTGAGAATAAAGATACTTGCACCACTAATATGATTAAATACTTTCTATGACCTAGATTAAGTATCCATGTGAAAATCTCATGGTGGGTCTCTAATATCCTAACTTCCCAAGCAAGCATCCATATGTTAACTTCAAGCTTTTCTATGCTCATATCTTTTGAAAACTTCTGCTTAATCCAATCAAGAAATATAACATGTGTTGATCTATCTATATTAACAATATCCCATCTTGTTAATATTATTCTTAAGGATATTTAGGCATACAACATTTACATGGAATAAGAATCTTACATCATGAACACTTCATGATTTCTTTTGCATTGTGATTTTATACTAAGGACATTATAATGCGGTTTAAGACATTGTAAACAATTATAAGTAATATATATAAAAGTACCATGATACAAAAGTGAAAATGGTTATAATATAAATTCACAAGTTTCGAATACATGACTATATCCCAATTAATTGAGCTCTAAGGCAAACTTCCAACATCCTAAATATAAAAATAGGTGCACTAGTGGCCTGTTGCTACTACATAAGAATAAATTAGGATAATTGACATGAATTATTATCTAGCCTTGTTTAAAACACTTTTATGGGGTTAAGCACCCCATGTTTTTCTTTCCAAAATTTAGAGCTGAACTAGCATATCCTTGGATAAATGATGTCTTCCTTTGGGAACTCTCTTTTTTTCCTTTCAGCTTAACCTTTATTCTATAAATAGTAGCTACTAAGGAAGCAAATTCTCTTGTGACACCCATTATCCATTTCGTACATCGGACCCAAATAAGGAGCAACACGATTACCGATATATGAACTATAATATAAGAAAAACCTTTTAAAATTAAAACTTTTTTTACTTAAAATATTCTTTCCATGTTAAGTTGTAAAAATGGTGAATAATCAAAAACACATTTTACAAGGCATACAAATGGGGTTATCTTGTTGAAAACTCGACAGCATAATTGCTGTATCGAGATAGTTTCCCAAATAATAACCTATTAAAAAGCACTTCTATAACATTATACAACATATCTTTTTGCAAATCAAGTCCATCTGACCTTCCATTATGAGAATAAGGGAACATTCTCAAGCATGTGTTAGAAACACAAATCATAGAAGTCATGCAATAATTTGAAAGCTTTTAATAAAATTAAAACATTTGTTAACAAGTGATTTATAGGACATAATTATAAAAATACATATTAGGCCCAATCCCTCAATTTTCACAAGAGTGTTATCTAACTAAATTACATCACAAGAATTATATGAAAAAAATATCCAAAATACCTAAATGGGATAACTTCTTAATTTATTATGGTTTCAAGGCTTTGACTCTAATTTGCTGCCTTAACCTATGCACTGCAAAAAACATGATGCACTAAGCTTTTGCTTAATAGTGTATTTACCTCAACATATAATTATGGCATGCTTATGTAATAATATCAATATATTTGTAAATTTTATGAAAGTTAAGGTAAAAGTAAAATATGTATACAACCATATCATTAAAACTTGAACATAGCTCAAAATGTACATATATCGACATGTTAATACCAATGAAAATCAATAAGTCACATATATTGGCGACAATTGACTTTTGCATTAACAACTATATTAAATATAAATAGAGGACCACATAATTATGACAAATCAATAATATAATAATCAAAAGTCTCAATTTAAAATTATCACCAATTTTAATTAATATTGTAGTTTAACACATGCCCATACCTAAGAGACAATTATCCATACACTGGATAGCTTGACATGGCCTATAACCATATTAATTTATAGATTATACATAAAACCTAAAGGTTATATTCAAATTTAAAATTCAATGCATAGGACCTAAAGTCCATAACTTGAACCTTAAAGTCATTTATAAAACTGGAGTCCATGACACAGGACCAAAAGTCTAAAATCATGACTCGAAATGAAAAGATTGCTCGTAGGCTACATTAGCACACTTAGGTACCCTAGTAGTTACTATTGCTCCCTAGTTTGCTAGTCAACTGATCAAATCCAGTTTGTGTAATTGTATAGGACAATATTAAACTCATTAATCCCACTATTTTAAATTTAATTAAAAAAATTTTATTTGAATTAGTATTATCTTAATCAATTATCTCATTTAGCAAGAGGATACAATTTTTTTCAATCTTTTGTTATATCTTAGCCTTTAGCCTTATCACCATACTCATAATATGCTTAAGCATAAACAACATTAATGATTCATAAAGCACAAAGAACATATGATCATAGCCTAATTTTAGGTTCATTATCTGATTAACAAACATAAAACATAAACTTCATTTTAACCATTAATACTTATCACACCATAAGCAAAAACCTAAAATATCAATCAGGTTAATAATTTAGGAATTTCTAACACTCCCAAATCTATACTATGCATCAACTAAAAATATAAAACATGATTTAAAATTCAACCATACCAACATTTAATATCCATTAAGCTTATAAATAAACTTGTAACAACTAAACTCTTACATGTATCAAAAGACCATATTTGTCCCCTCATCAAACATACTCATATATTCAAAATTTTCATACTTAATCTATATAATTGCTAATACATGTCCATCTATACCATATGCATATTAAGGAAGTTAAGAAAAACATGCATCTTACATATCACAGAAGCCATATACATACATGTAATCCAAATGAGGCATTTAGCCTCTACACACACAAACCATTACACATGCCTTTCATGCTCACGTCATGCTCATAATCACATATACATATCATCCCATGTTAGCATCCGTTATTAATAACATTTATTTCATAGCATTTATTATCACATAATGTAAAATTCACATTAAATGCTCAAAAAAATTATTAAATCACATTTTATGATCAACACGGATAATAAAATAGATCAAAACATGAATTGAGACTCACTTAAGCCTTTTACTTTCCCTTAGATACTCCACTTTCATTTTCATCCATGAAAACAAACAAGCTCAACTTAGAAAATTCATAATAAATCATATATATATATCCAAAAATAAAAACAAGCTCGGAAACACACTCTTGGACACTTGTAGAATATATGAAAAATGTATATTTATGAAAAATCTTAATAAATCAAAATTTAGTTACTATTCATTGAAATAAAAAAAACTCATGAAATCTTTTGATTTCCTTCAAATCTCAAACCAAAAATACACTCTAGAGGTTTTAGGAGTTTACTCTAATAGATTCAGTCATGATTTAAGTGATGATTTTTATAATGAAAGAAGAAAAAAAGATAGAGGAGGAGGGAAGAGAGGCGTTGGCCTCTTGAAGAAGAAAGAGGAGGAGAGTGTGGATACTATAGGTGTTTTGACAAAAAAAAAATGAAGGTTTAACTTATATACATATACATGCCACTTTTAAGTAAATAAATATTTTCTTCTTCTTTCTTCTTTTGTTTCCCCCTTTTCTTATCTTTTGATTGCCTCATTAGAAATCCTAAAAATTATGTAAATTTATATTCTATAGACCTTTAAAATTTTGGGCTTGAAAAATGAGGAAATCTAATAAAATTTAGCTTATAAACTTAGCCCGACTAAAAATAAATCCCGTTGTTTAAAAATTCCAATTCCAGTGCCACTAGACTATTTAAAATTTTTAAGTAGTAGGTTGTATTGATCCCAGAATTTCTTGGAAAAATTAGTTTATTTTACAGTTTAGCTTTGCCTATGGCACTATTCATACGACATTTTCGTGAATTTTTCTTTTACATTTTTAACTGTCTAAATGACTTTAGATTGGCTTCAAACTTTACACAAAATTATTTTATGAGTAATACCTCCTATTGGTCCAATTAAAGTGACTTGAGTTTTATGAAACACTATTCATTCCAAGAAGTGCTATTCCCAAAAGTCAGAATTTTTAGGATGTTATATTACTTCCCCTCTTAAAGGAAATGTCTTTCATAACATTATTAGTTTAAAGAGATACATAGATTGCTTCTTTATTTGAGCTGCAATTTCCCAAGTTTTTTCTTCCATGTCATGATGTCACCACAAGACATTCACTAGAGGCACTATTTTGTTCCGTAACTTCTTAACCTCTTAAGCCAAGATACTAATTGGCTCTTCTTTATATGACAAGTCTAGCCATATCTCTACTTGTTCAGCTGACAACACATATGTTGGGTTTGATCTATATCTTCTCAACATAGACACATAGAACACATCATGAATCTACTGTAATTTAAGGGGTAAAGTTAGTTTGTAAGCCAAAGAACCCACACGCTCTGTTATCTCATATGACATAATAAACCGTGGACTTAGCTTACCTTTCTTGCCAAATCTCAACATTTTCTCCCATAGAGATACTTTTAGAAAAACCTTATTACCTACTTCATAGTAAATATCCCTTCTCTTCATATTCATATAAGACTTCTATTTGTCAGAAGTAGGCTTAAGCCTCTCTCTGATGATTTAAACTTTCTCTTATACATCCTTGATCAAATCTAGCTCTATAAACTTATTCTCACTAAGCTCACTCTAACATAATAGTGTGCTGCATCTCCTTCCATATAGGGCTTTATATGGAGCTATACCTAGACTCACTTAGTGACTATTATGATAGGCAAATTTTGCCAAAGACAAATAATGGTCCCAATAACCTTTAAACTTAAGAGCACAACTTCTCAGCATATCTTCTAGGATTTAGATGACCCTTTATAACTAACTATCCATTTATAGATAAAAAGCCATGCTAAAACTCAATTTGGTCTTTAAAGCATTATAGTATTTTTTTCTAAATTCTTAATGTAAACCTAGGGTGCTGATAAGTGATAATAGAAGATGGCACCTTATACAACCAAACTATCTCATCTATATATAGCTCCACCAATTTTTCTAAGGATAAATCAATCCTCACTAGAATGAAATATGTCGACATGGTGAATCTATCGACAATAATTATATAAAATTGCACTTGTTCCTAGTTAAATGATAGTCTAACTATGAAATCCATGGTGACTTGATCATCTTTCCATTCTAGTATTGCTATAGGATGAAGAAACCTAGATGGAAGTTAATGCTCAGCCTTAACTTATTGACAAGTAAGGTATCTGGTCATAAAATTAGCTGTCTCCTTTCATTCCTAGCAACTAATAAACTATCTTTAGGTCTTAGTACATCTTGGTACTACTAAGATACATAGCATATGAAGCATTGTAGGCTTCTTATAGAAACTACTGTCTCAAGTCTTCACTATTAGACACATAGGTAGTCATGGTAATATAAATAACTATCATCCTTAATTTCATACTCAGTAAGCATCCCCTCTTTCATCACAATTATAACATTCTAAAATCTATGAGTATCTTTTTGAGCATCATTGACATGTTACAACAAATAGGGCATAACATCAAGCTCTACTAATAAACCCCCACTATCAAGCATCATTAAACTGGTATTCATTACTTGTAAGGTCGATATAAGCTTCTTACTCAATGCATCTACCATAACATTAGCCTTTCCCTTAGATGATAGTTAATAAAGTAATCATCGTCCTTTATTAACTCTATCCATCTCCTCTATATTAAATTCAGTTCCTTCTGAGTGGCAAGATATTTTAAACTCTTATGGTTAGTGTAAATGCCTTTAAATCATGTGAGAAAACACAATTGCTACTAATTCCAAATCATAAGTATGGTAATTTTTCTCATGAGGTTTTAATTATATTAAAGCATAGGTAACTACTTTACCCTCTTACAAGAGTACACTCCCATACTCATTCAAGGAAACGTCACTATAAATAGTGAACTCTTTCCTCAAAACTAGTTGAACTAAGATAGAAGCCTCTGTCAACATACTTTTGAGCTTATCAAAACCATCCTAGTACTATTTATCCCATACAAACTTAGCATTCTTCCATAGAAGACGTGTCATAAGGGTTGTAATAAGAGAAAACCCCTTGATAAACCTCTAATAGTAACTTGGCAAACACAAGAAACATTGAATCTTTGTAGTATTCCTAGGTGGTTTTTATTCCATCACTACTTCAATCTTCCTAGGATTAACTCTTATACCCTCTGCTAAAGCTAAATGCCTTAAAAATGACACTTCCTCTAGCCAAAACTCACACTTATTGAGTTTTTCATAGAGCTTCTCATCTCACAAAATTTGTAAGGCATACATCAAATTCTTCTTGTGATCATCTCAGTTCTTGAAATATAAAAGAATGTCATTAATGAAGACTACTACAAATTGATCCAAAAATGGCCTAAAAATCTAGTCCATGAGATCCATGAATGCCGCTAAAATATTGGTTAAACGAAATAGCATCACTAAGAACTCAAAATGCCCATATCTTATTCTAAAGGCCATCTCGTGTATAGCTTGCTAGTTTACCCTTAGTTGATAATGCCTAGATCTAATATAAAACTTATAGAAAAAACCCACTCCTTTAAACTGGTCAAGCACATCCTTAATATGTGGTAAAGGGTACTTTTTCTTGATGGTAACCTTGTTTAACTATCTATAGTTTACACATAATATGAAGGAACTATCCTTTTTCTTGATAGATAGAACTAGATATCCTATTACAAAACACATGGCTTGATAAAACCTTTATCTAGAAGCTCTTGAAATTGCAACTTTAACTCTTTTAACTCTAAAGGAGCCATCCTATACGAAACTATAAAAACTAGTGTTATGCCAAGTAACACTTTAGTCCTAAACTCTATCTTTATTTTTGGTAGTAAACTAGGCAACTCTTCTAGAAAGACATATTCTAACTCTAAAACAATTGGTATCTTACTTACCTCTGATCCCACTAATCTTGTGTTATCCTTATAGTAAGATACACTTGATAGCCCTTTCTTAAAATCCTTTTAGCCACAATAGCTAATATATTATTAGACATATAGTTCAATCTTTCACTCATTACTGTGACTAATTACCCATCCCTAGATTTTAATGTGATCATTTTCCTTCTACAATCCACCAATGCATGATACTTAGACAATAAATCTATGCCTATGATTACTTTAAACTAATTAAATAGTAATTCAATGAGATCGGCTAGGAAAACTTGTCTTTAAATTAACAAAAGATAGCCTCGATAAACTTTATTCTTAACTACTTGTTGTCCTATTGTGTTGCTAACCATAATATCAACATCAAGGTCATCTAACACTAACCTAATCTAAAGCTCATGCAGTGTAGATATATGAGTGTGTAGACCCAAGGTCTATAATTGCTAAAATAGGTAAATTAAATAGTTGAAATGTATCACTATAACATCTAGTATGTGCACATCCTCTCTTGCCCAAATGGCATACTACCTAGCTGGAGCTCTATTCTCTGACTTATCCTTCTATTTACCCTCAGCTTGATCTCCATATACCTCTGATCTCTTCTCTAAGATGAATCTACAAGCTTTTTGGGACATTCCCTCTAGATATGATCTTTAGAGCCTTAGCCCCTGCATACTCTTGGTAATGCCTTCCAACATATGCCCTAATGCTTTCTATTGTAGTGCTCACACTAAGGCAAAAGGGTACTACCAATGATAGATCTAGGAGCATATAAACTCTAAGTCCTCTCTTTAGTCTATGCTCTAGACCCTTATCCTAACTTTTTAGTTTAATTTTGCTTCTATTTCAATGGATGCTTCGACCATTCACTCTTTCGTATCTTATCAAATGTAGGTACTGAACTACCCTAGCCTTGCACAAATGATGTCTTCCTTTAGTAGCCATCTCTTTTCTCTTATAACTTATGGACCAACTCTACTAATTAGCATGAAGCAACCAAAGATGAAAAATGATAGATCTTGATAAGAAAAATCTAGAGCATAATATCAAGATTTAGCCCTATCTTGAACCTCTTACAAATTCATCCTCAATGGCAATAACCCCTCTAGCGTACCTACTAAGTCTAGCAAACTCCTTCTCATACTCTACTACTATTCTATTTCACTACTTCAAATCTAGGAATTTTGACCATTTCATATCCATATAATGCTCTGTGATATATTTCTTCTTGAACTTTTAAAGAAAGAACTCCCATGTTAGATCCTCTAGAGCATTGTGTTCATTTTTCATTTCCCAACATTTAAGAGCTTCTTCTAATAACATGGAGGTAGCATAGTTTGTACACTCCTCTAGAGTAGATCTCAACTACTACATAATTTGTAATGTCTTTTCAACCCAATACTCAGCTCTATTAGATCCCTCCTAATCTTTTCTCTTAAAAAACTTAGCCCCATTCTTGATCATCCTCTCTAAGTAGGTCTTGTGAACTGGATGATGTTCTTACTAAGCTTGTGGAGATACTACTTGATGAATAGTAGCAACATCAATAGTAGAAGATGCTTGCTTCAAATACTATCATCTACTTGAAGCAAACAGGCTACCCTTATGGTCCTTGTGCTACTTACCTAGTATTATAAAATGTTAAAGACTCTACCTAGTTGCTCGTTATGCTATAGTAGTTGAAGCATAGGTCTAAACCTCCTTATCATTTCGAGGTGTAATATGGCTCATCTCGGATTTGTAGGGAAAAAATATATATTATAAGCCTTGATATGTGTAATTTAGTGATGTAAACTTTGCGACTCTTATTGCACTCTTATGTAATGCATAAGTATAGAGGAATGCCTAAACTAATAACTCTAATACCACCAAATGTAACACCCGTTACCTATTTTGTACACCAAACCCAAAAAATGAGTGACACAATTATCGATATCTAAACTACTCAATAAGAAAAGTCTAATTAAATTAAAACACTTCCTTAAATTTTCTTTCCTTGTTCAAGTAGTAAAAATGGTGAATAATTAAAACACATTTTACTAGGCATACTAATGAGGTCATCATGTAAAAAAATTGCTATCATAATAGTTGTATTGGGATGCTTTCCCAGATAATAACCTATCAAAAAGCACTTCTATAACATCATACAACCCATCTCTATGCAAACTAGGTCCATTTAACCCTCTATCATCAACACAAGCTAACACTCTCAAGCATGCATAAGAAGCACAAATCATACAAGTCATGCAATGATTTGAAAGCTTTTAAATGAAAATTTTAAAGCATATATTAATAAGTGATTTATGGACATAACTAAAAAAATATAGATTAGACCCAATCCCTCATTTTTCACAAGAGTCCTGTAATGACCCAAAATTCTCGATTCTTACAAATAGTACTTCCCCAGATGAATAGTGCTTCCTAAAACTCGGGTCACACTAAGCATACCGATGGGGAGCATTAATTATGAGAGAATTTTAGGCAAAGTTTGAAACTAATCTAAAGTCGTTCGGATGGTTAAAAATGTTAAATAAGTTTTTCCAACAATGACTTTATGAATAGTGCTGCAGGTAAAGTTGAACTGTAAATAAAATACAAAGTTGCCCAAAATAATCTGAAAATGTTATGACCTGATACTCAAATATTTTGGATAGTCCATTAGTTTTAGAATTGAAAATTTTTGAGATCAGAAAGTATTTTTTCTAAAATTTTAGGAAATAAAACGCATTAATTTTTTTGGTTTCTTCATTTTTTAGCTTGAGGTTTTGAGGGTTTTTAGATGAGGAATTTATCTAATTTTAGGGATAGATATGGGAAAAAGCTGACACTTCTATTGGTTATAACAATTTTTTAGAAGAGAGGAAAATTATTTTTTTGAAAACTATAAATAGGAGGGAAATGGAAATTCCTTCCATTTCCACTCTACTAACACACTCTTCACTCCTTTCCTCTCCAAAAAACCATGACCATCTCTTCTTCCTCTCCCTTATTGATTTCATCTTCCACACATAGGTGCATCCTAAAAAATTATACTCGAATCGAAGAGTGTCCTGAGATGAGTCCACGGATACCAAAATCACTGAGAACAGTGGAATATTTTGGAAGAAAATCAACAAGTCTTTTAAGGTAAATAGTAACCTCCCAACACTCCAGTATTCTTTTTTTGCAAATTTTATTTTTCACAGGTTCCTTAGGTGTCGTAGAGCTTATATCTAGGCTCAGAATATTATTTTAACTTTTATTTTATTTTATATTAATTTTTAAATTTTGTACTCTTTTTTATTCATAGGCGAAGCATTGACTCGAGCCTCCTAACACAAGGAGAAGGCTTAGATTAGCATCGGGCATCCCATACGACCCGTATTGGTATGTGTAATCATATTAATTTGAGTTAAATACGTGAATTTTTAATGTGTCTATATAGTTACATAATATTAATAAATGCCATTAATTACTATAATGCCTAATTAATATAATGGTTGGTAAAATTATGATTTTTGGATATTGTGTATATGTAATATGGTTGACTTAGGTGGTTATTTAGTTGAGGATGAATGGTTATGATGGAAACATGGCATGATTACACTATGTGATTCTATACATCTTAGCATGGTGTATCTGACTAATGTGCCTATATGTATATACGTATTTATGGATGATTATAGGTGTAATTATATGGCATGAGTGAGATGCATGGTAAAGAATATGTTGGCTGAATGGCCCTTGAATGATGCCTTTTTCATTTATGTTATTATATAACCGTATAATGCCATTAAATGGCATTAATACTAAAATGACCATGTATAATTGATTAAAAGAGCATAGATGTGATATAAAGGAATCTAAAGATAACATATAATTATCAATATGTATAATCTATGAGTTTTATGGCTTGTGGCATATGGATGCCAAAATTCACGTATGTAAGCCATATTTGCATATTTGTGAATTATGTATGTGAAGGACTTGAAAATGATGTTTTGTGCTTAATTGCCTTTCCAAATGTGCACCTATGATGACTATAATGTGTGTGTGCACTTTATAATGGCTGAAGGCCATCTTGATCATTGTATGGGTTATTGCTATGAATATAGCCATATAATGCATACTTATCTCTAAATATCGAAAATATGTGTGAAATGACAAGTAAAGCGATATGTGATTATTGTGCATAACCATGATGCATTAGACATTTTAATGCATGTTAATGATGAAAGAAATGGTAAAATGTGTGATTTTGATGTCAGATGAGTTTTCTAATTTTTTTACTCCTAGGCAATATAGCCACTTATTGTTTTGAGCTTATGTAAGCCTATTTTGGCTATGCTATGTTTTAGTTAACACATGCTACTTAGCATAAGTGTTTAGGCCTTGTTGAGATGCAAAATGGCCATTGGGATGTATTTATGTGTGAGATGACATAAACTATGATATGCTTTAAAATGTTTAAAAATGACATAATCAACCAGTTTAATGATGCCCTTATAGTTTGACAACCTAGTATGGATAGGTTGATCAGTCAACTAGGATTACTTGCTGTAATGTTTACCTTTGGGTAGTAAGCTTATGGGTCAGATGCATTTTTGTGTTGACAAGCACCAAGCTTTCAAGCCACTATTTAGCACTACCTATGTCTGAGCCTTCAGGCTGATGTGTTTTGTATCTATGGATACTAGTGCCTTTAGATAGCCTATTATTTGCTATGTAGACTTGGATAGTTGTTTCTTTAGTATGGGCATAAATTAAGCAAATAATTATAATAAAAAGGATAAAAGGGTTCTAGCATAATTAAGTGTAAAAATAAGGATAGTTGCATTTTAAATGATACATTATGTGTGACATTGATGTTTTGGTGTACTGTCAGGTTAAACCCATTAATATGATGCATGTGTTATAATATGGAGTTTTACACTCATAATATTGATGGGTTGGTGTACAGAGGGTCTTAGAACTTGAATTTGTGGTAGTGATAAATAGGTGTGTTAATAGATTACTATGCATGTTGTTATGCTCACTACCATGTAAAATGGAGCATATGCATTTTTATGACCAATATATGAGTACTTTATATGTGTAATTGATTCTTATTCATGTTAGAAGCAATTAGGCTATGAGTAATGACCCAATATGGTTTTTCATGTTTTTAAAGGCAAGTATATGCTCAAATTACATAATTATGTTATTATCATAATGTGTCCATATGTATGGTTGAAATGACTCACTTGACACATATTGCATAATTGGATACTTAAATTGTTATACCTAGTTAAAGTGATTACAACATTAAGCAAAAGCTTAACATATTACATATTTGCGATGTGTAGGTAATAGAGTTGTAGATTAAAGTCAAAGCTTTTATCCGATATGAGAATACGAAGATTGCCCTTTGTGGGTACTTTTGGTTTCTTTTTGCAGAATGATGTTGATGTAAATATTATTACTGTTACTTTTGTGATTCTAGAGGGATTAGGCCTAATCTATAAACTTGTGTTTGGTTTTGTAACTAAAACTATAATATTATAAAAGCTTTATTTTTCTAGCATGGATTGTGTGATAATTTGTGATGTTGCATGTGAGAGCACTGTTTGAGTTAAGCCTGAGGCTATGTGTTTTTTGATAAAGTTTAAAGGGTCAGGAGGAACCATTTGATGTTGACATGTGATGTATACATTTATAGAAGTGTTTTT